>VUQI01003786.1:0-10343 GCA_015106735.1 Paratilapia polleni | reverse complement strand
TTACTCTCTCTCTCTCTCTCTATAATATATATATATATATATATATATATATATATATATATATATATTCACATACTTTCATCATACTCAACAATGATACCCAAATATTTACAATATATTACTATATTCATATAAAAATATGCTATTTCTAAGTCAGGGTTACAACTCTGTTGATCAACTTGCAACTACCACAGGTCCACTGCAAAGACTTGCCCCTACCACTGTTCATGTACAGTAGCCTTTCATGCATAAGCTTATACTGTTTTATATTTATTGTGAGTCACTGTATTGACTCCGTTCTTCTTTTTCCAGCCTCTGAAAGAGGCTGTGAAGATACTCGTCTGCTTTCTTTGCTTTCAGATCTCTCTTGCATTTCAATTATATTAATTCAGTTCTTTGATATCTTCATTATCTTAGTTGAATTATGTAAGTCATGTTGTTCTACGACTGTGACTCTGCTGTTCATAGAGCATTTCATGAGCCCTCAGTGCACCTGTAGCTTTTTAAGCTCCCCTGCGGGAGAAGCTTAATATCTGCTGTACCGGTGTAGTGAAGCACTGAGCGAATAGATCCAAGCCAAGATGACAAATATCAACTCTGCATACTCATAAATCCAGTTCATATGAGCTGAATTTCCCCTTGGGGATAAATAAAGTATTTATCTATCTATCTGACTGACTGAAATTAAATATAATCTTACTTACTTTATTGAAACAAAATCTACTAAAAGGTAAATAATGATAAAATGTGCAAGAAAAACTTGACAACATTCCACATACTGAAAAAAAGAAAAAAACTTTGAGCTCAGACACCTGCTATGAAATGCATTCTCTCACAGTTCTCTTACAAATGTTTCGGCTCCCGAAGCTGTTGTATACCCTCGTTCTCCTGTTTCAAAAGGGCACCTGTTTGTCACTCGAGGGAAAAAAGGGATCACGGAAGTGTCTTTCCTTCATGGCTTTTAAGATATTCATTCATTCGAGCATGATCATTGAGACCAGATGCTTACAGCTGCAAGCACAGATGGTCCAAAACAAGCATGACTCTTTCTTCACTGAAATAAACTATGAGCAGATACAGAATCTGCTCTCCTCCTCCTATTTCAGCCTCTTGAGAAGGAAGTGTGTGCAGGGTTAGAATGCGATAGTGTGTGTGTTTTCTTAAGCAGCCTTTTCTTATTTCTCATCAAAACAGAAATGACAGACAGCCAGGCAGACAGACAGATGCTATGTTTCATTTGAACAAGGTAAAGTAACTAATTTCAACTTTTTTTTTTTTAAACACAAACATTTGTCATCTAGCACTTCCCTTTCTAAATGCCCCTCTTGTACACACAGATAATTATGCTGACAATACTGCAAGAGAGGGATGGTGGGGTTTAAAGGGGTCACATTAACAATTGACCAATTTGAGAGAAAGGGAACGAGGAAGACTAGGAGGGGGAGAAGAATGGGGGATTAACAAACAAGAAGTGACAGAGCTGCGGGGAACTGGTGGGCAGTTTAGCAGCACACAGAGGGGACAGAGCAGAGGCCACTAGCCTTTTCCACCCTTTCTCTCACTCTGCCCACCTCCCTCCCATCGTTCCATCCTACTCCCTAATGCTCACTCTTTTTGTGTTTCATTCTGTTGCAGACCTCATACTCCCCCTTCCTTCTTCATACTATATCTCTTCTTGAGCCCCTCACTGCTTCTTTCCTACATGTATTCCTTTATTTCTCCATTTGAACTTACTCATGTATTTTTCTCCAAGCCTTTCCTCTTCTTTGTTTCCCCCGTTCCCTCCCACATGACCTCCCTGTCTTATTCTAGTCCATCCTTTTCCTCTTCTCATCTTCCACTTTCTTTGCCCCGTCTTCCCTGTGTGAGTTCACTAAATTGTCATGTGAGGTGCTGCTCTGCTGTTGACAAAACACCAAGCCTTTCACATCCATCCTGCACCTGGGATCCTTGGCTACTCCTCTGTGGTTGGTGTGAGTATGTGAGAAAGACAGTAGCAGGGAGACAAACAAGGAAAGAGGCAAAAAGACCTCCAAACTGGAGTCAGTCTCAGGTGGCCAACTTAATATTATTGAAATTTTTGTCACTGTACAAAAATCAAAGGAAGTACATTATCCTCAAACAGTAACACTGGTACACTGTGACAGTTTTTTTGGTCTTAGTCTTCCACCTCTTATAAATTAATACTTTTATTGCAGTGACTGGTTTTACACAGGTCCCAGGGTACTGAGTAGTTTTTCTCTAAGCCTGCACCATCTGTCTGTAGGAGGAAGAGTGACCAAGGTGAAAAATGCAGCTATTTGAGAAAGCAAGAAGCTCTCACCCTGCAATCTTATCTTTAAGGGAAAAAACAACCTTGATTGAATTTAGGACCTGTCAAACACTTTATTATGTGCAAAACTGCACATGCACTGACTGTGGCTGGTGAGAAAAATGGGACTCAGCTGATATCAGATAAACTGCTGATACACTTATCAATCAGTTCATTTGGCAGGCTCTTAGAGATTCAAAGATCCTGGTGATTGTTCTATGATGAAAAGTTGAAGCTATTTTACCATACACATCTAATAAACTACTGCTCCTGTGGTCTGGTTGTCGTCACTGACCAGTGGGACTGTTCTAATCTTACCGAGTACCACGAATGTCACATAGCTCGAGTTAAGCGATTGGAGCTGGCAGAAAACAGTATGAGCTTTCAGGTCTCCCATATACGTTTTTGCTAGCTTGATGGCAGGATATAGGGGCCATTGTCAACACTCAATTAACAGCCAAGCCACCCCCTCCAAAAAAAAAAAACACACTAAAGGCCTCTTTTCAGCAGATGTCGTTTTGTACAAACTGAAATTTAAAAAAAAGAAGAAGACAAAAGTGAAAAAGCAGATATTTAGATGGGCAGAAGAGAGAGAAGTGATGGAAGGGATATTGTGCATGAGAGAGCAAGATGAAGAGAAGAGATGTGGAGTAAGATAGAAAGACAGAGGGGAACAGAAAGAGAGGGAACATATTCATTAGTTATCCTGGCCATGTCAAACAAGGCCTACCAGAAAAGCTCTTTCACTGAGCCCATGTAAACATCGCCCCTCCCCCCCTCCTCTTATGACACACTCATTTGACAACACTGCTCCCCTTCTCCCCTCTAAGTAGTAGTTCATCTTTTTGGTGTTTGACAGAGCAGTCTGTATGGTAAAAGAAACGTGCAAGGTAAAAGGTTTTTTTTTTCTCTTTTTCACTCTCACTCCCACTCTTAAGATTGTGCCTCTCTCTCCCTCTCCACATTTATATGCATTCAGTTCTGAGTCTTATCTCCGTGTTCTTGTTCCTGTCAGTGCAGAGATGAGCCGAGCCTTCCCACATGTGCAGGAATGCGTTAATGAACCCCACTTTGTGATCTGAAGGCTGGATGCTTCGAAGTGAAGGTCGTCTGTCCTGCTGTTTTGGCTGAATTTACTTTGAAATTTGAATGTGTTTTGCCTTTATCTGTGTCTCAAAGTTCTCGCTCACACTCACACAAATTTCTCATTTTAACTGTTTGTGTGACCATGTTAACGTGACACCATATGAAATGCCAATAAATGGTGAAAGTGCTCTGACGGTTTACTGCTTTACTACTACTTTCTGTTGCATAAACAGGGGCCTTGATATTTTCCCACAGATATGTATCTTTTTTCAACCATTTAAGACTGTGCCTGCCACTGATGTGATATTTCTGCAATCCATGTTTTCACTGTTACAGTGGTGTAAAAATCAAACCTGTGCCTTTTCGTTTGATATAAATATTTATATAACAAAATATTCTGGGGGATCTTGAATGATTAGTGATCAGAAAATGACCAGAAATGGTGACAATGGCTGGTAAGCTTAGAATAATAAGCTGAAGGAGAAAGTGTTAATCACCTCTTATCCACTCTTAAAACTAAAACAAATTCTTAGTAAAAGGTTCTACTTCAAGCATAAGTAGAAGCTGGAAAACTACTTTAATAGAGGGAGAAATAATGTAAGTAACCATGTGAAAAAAAAAAAAGAATTCTTCACGTTTAAAAAAAAAGGTTTGCACATTTCCTCGAAGTTCTGAAACCAGAACTTTGATTCACTGTCAGTTAATCTTTCTGCATTTGTTCCTTTGGGGCAAACATTACAAGCTTTTGTTAGCATGGCTAATGTTTTACCAATGCTGTGTTTTTTTTTTGTTTTTGTTTTTTCAAATGCTGATCTTGCATTTATACATTTGATCACTCAACACATGCTTATGTCTAGACAAATCATAGTATATCCATGTCACTCACAGCTCTTATTATATTAGGAAAGTACATAGTCTGTGTTAGGAGCACAAAAACCGAGGTCTAAGAACTATGATGGTCCTCAGAAAAAAGGAGGTACTGCCAGCAACAGTGACTATAGAACCAAGAAAGATTTCCTGTGGTCTGAGAGCACCTGTTGTTGTATGGCTCAGACTAAAATTAGCTTTTAAAGTGTTTCCTTTAGCAAAAATAGCACAATAAAAAGTGAGAGCAGGGATAAGGGAAGCTGTTGCATTCAGGCTTTCTATCCTCCAACACAACATCATCATAAACAGCCCTTCAAACATTCCTTCATTATGTCACACTGATGCAGCATTGAGCCAGTGCCACTCTCTGGTTATACAGCTGTCATCTGCCAGCTTTATGCTGTATGTGTCTGTGTTTGTCCTCTTTCATGGGAATCACTGACACATACAGAAGGATGCCGGAACTCTGAATTAATTCCAGAAGGCCATCAGTGTTCCTGTCGGAATGCGGGGAAATGATGAAACAGTCCTTGAAGGAGGTGTGAGAAAGCAAAGCAAAAGGAAAAGAAAGAAAGGTGACCAGCTGGTCTCGTCATCAAAGGCTTCTTTTCTTTTTCTCATGGCCATCTGTGGGCTCCTACTCATCACAAAACAGCCCACATCAGTTCACAGACAGCAGGCATCTGGCTGGATCCGTGAGGTGTACCTGTGTACGGTTAGTAAGGTTAGACTCGGTTAGACTCCAAAATGTTGTCCCAGTTTGACTACAAGCTACCACCTAAAACTAATTTGTTATTAGGATGTGGAGGTAATGCAGCAGTTGGGCTGGCAACAACAATGTCTTTATACTGTAATTGTTGCCATAGCGAAGTCCTTGACTTTGATACAGTCTTGAAGAATTTGTTTATCTGTAAGATTGAGAAAACCTTGATGATAAACACATTTACTCTAAAGCTTAAGTGTTCTAGATGAACAGAGAGACATTATAGAATGCATGTGAAGAAACTATATAAAGTGTTTGTACTTATCCATTGAAACAGCCACTGTAGAAGATAAATTAAGCTTCAAGAAGCTTTGGGGAACTCCTACAGATACATTATAAAGCATCTGCTCTTTCATAAAAAAGAATGCTTTATGTGAAATAGCATACAGAGTAACACAGCATGTGAAAAGCTATCAATATTTGTATTCAAACACACTGTAATGCAGCATGGCCTGCTCTGGTATACAGTAGTTGAATTTAATAGTGACTGTCTAACATTTTAAACCTCAATCAGACATTACTGCAGTTCCTGCAACCCACATGTTGCAAATGCAAACTAATATCCCAAACACTTTTTAAAAGTATGCCGTGCATTCACTGACACAAATATGTAATGTATCATTTTTTAGTGTATCCTGCCTGAGTGCCAAATTTAAATTTAGACTGACAAATTTACAAACAAAACAATAACCATAAACAAACACGACATAATGCCTGAACAACTGTCTGACCAAAACACAACTGTACTATCATTACCCCTGCACTCTCAATAAAAGGAATTAAACTAAAACACAGCATACTTAGACTATGATGCACACTCATTAATAAGCAGCATTAGGTTACAATATACACACCCTTTCAGTAAATTCAAACTTGGCAGCTATTTTTATCATGTTGGGTATGCTATTCCCATGATATCATCATGTGACTCATTGTTCCATCATGGTGGTATGCAAAAACCATTCCTATAAACTGATAAACAATGGCCTCACACCTTCCAAGCTGATAGTTGGCCATGGCAAATGTAACAACTCAAGCTTAAAATTTCACCCAGAAACACACACTGTCTGGAAATAACAGAGAAATAAAAACACAGACACACTCCACAAGCTAAAACTGCTTTTTGGAAATGGAGAACCATGTTGGCACAGTGAGGATACGTTGCATTTTTTTGGGATGTTACAGTCCATTTGAATGCGAACCAAAATGGTAAGATTTTTGTGTATTTTGTTTTTGTGAGCATCACATAATATATGAACATTAAAAAAAAAAAACAGATACAAATACAAGTTATAAACATACAATCACATTACTGAGCAGCTGAAAGTTTTTAGGTGTGCAGAATGACTAAAGATTAAAAACAAGAAGCAAACTTTTTAGAATTCCACTTCCAACTACAGTGATTCAGCAGAGTTTCTCTTTCTGTTTTTAAAGTTACAACTGATGAAAAAACATAGACGTATTATACTTGTATTGCCATAAGATAACATCATAAACCCTGTTTTTAAACTGATGCCTTTAAACTAATGAAGCTTGCTCTCTTTTCTCAGATGAAAATACACACTTTTTTTCTTCCTGGCAGCAAGAAAAAATGGCCCCACTTTAAACACACATCAACTACATGAGATCCTTAAATAAATACTTCAAGTGACACAAACTTTAAATACAAAGCACTGCACTCATATAGGCCTCACGAACCTCAATGTGCATGTATTCCTTGAGGCAACACTGACTGAAATTCAAAGTTCAAATGAAAGTCTGGCATTTGCAGAAACTTTAATAGCTTGATGGGAAAACTGCTGGTTCCAAATAATTAGCCCAAATGTTTACCTTTATTCAACTGTAATGCACACAAATAGCTTGATTACAGTTAATGTTCAGATTACGATAAGAGTTTGATTAAGCAGTTTACATGAGTCACAGTAACCCAGCAAACAGAGAAGCACAGGGGTAATTCTCTAGTATTACTTTCTGGATGTGGGACTGGACAGTAGAATGGAAATGTAATGACTCTCACTGCTTGTTTTTAAGAAATTGTGTAAGTAATTGTGTAATTGAACAAAAAACTAGAGAAAAGGAGCCACCTACTAAAAAAATAAAATTACGCCATGAGTTGGTTTTTGAGTCACAAATTGCCAGTGAACTTGTGAACCAGTTTGATGGTGTTTCTGACTTTGGTAATTTATAAAAACAACCTGTTGTTTAAGGTGTAAAATTGTAACATAAAAGCTGCTTCCCATTTTTCAAACCATCACTTAACACCATCTAGATCTAACAACTGGAGTTTGATTTCTTTTGACTTTGAACTCCTATGATCTGACCATCTTAATATTTTACATATTAAGATGACACTTTTTTCCATACCTATCTGCATCATTTTATTCTCCTGATTTGTAATGTTGAATAATCAAATAGAAAAAAAACAATGGCATACACATGCACATTTGAGCTACTTGAGATGCTTAGCTCCATCAATTCCCAAAAGGCAAAAGAAAAAAGAACTGTAAAATTTCCTGTTCCCGTACCTGCTCAGCCCTGCAGTAATTATTCATCTTTAACCTAACTACAGTCCGCTAGCCCCACTTAATGACAACAAACTGCTAATGTTGCTATCGGGTAATTAAACGGCTAACATTAACGTGTGCGTCGGTCAGGTTAACTTTTGTGATAACTGTTGAATACTTCAATGTTGTTGAAATGGGAGCTTCACTGACCACCCAGAATTCCACAAAAAGTGTTGTTCAGTGTTGTGAATGTCAAGTACTTCATCTGCTAGTGAGGAAACTGGCTGTGTGCCTGCCTGTCTGCAGCGGTGCTGCGTGAAGTTGTGTGTCAACTGGTGGAGGCAAATACACCGCTGTTGTTATTGATACTGTTGCAAATGAGTACCTAAGCTGATATTAATTTTTAGTATCGATTAGTATCTGAGCATCGACTTTTTTGACAACCCTAGATTCCAACACCCTTCCTCAACAGACTCATCAAGTGTTTACATTCATGTAAATTTACAATGTGTGTTCACTCAGTATTGGTTAAAGTTCCGAATCATAGGTTTCGCCAATAGGTTTATGGGTACAGAGTCAAATCTGTGGTACAACTGTTTCTGGAGTGTCACAGGTGCAGAAACAGAGCCAAACACAAATGTGTGTTATTGTTTCTCTAATGTGTTAAAACCTTGATGAGACCATTGTGGTTGGTTTCCTATAATGGAAATGGAGTCACTCTGTACTTCACAGCAATACAAATAAAAACTCCACCGAGTACACATACACACATGCACATAAAAACACCTACTTATTAGGTGCGTGTAATAAGATATCATAAACTACTGTATAATTTCTCTCTCTGGAATAATGTAGCATTCAATAGAGGCAATCAAAACACCCTATGTCAGTAAACCAAACCTCACACAAAAACATGCTGACACACACACAGCAATTGCTGTGCAGAACTAAAAGCAATGGACAGTGACTGCTTAGACTAAATGATAACTTAATGGAATGTAAATCTGAGATATTCAGCAGTGAGAATGAGAACAGGCAAATGTGTGTGTAGGTGAGTGTCTTTTTTTGGCAACATTGGGAGCAGAAGGTGTGCATGAGGTTTGTGTGCGTGTAGAGGGAGGGCTGATGGTGTTAACATTACAGTTGCCATGTGTTTATTTCCAAGAGTTCTGGTCTGTGCTGTCTCAGTCATCTCCACATGCTTAAACTGTTACTTTCCATCCATCTACACCCTGTATGTATGCACAGTATGTGTGTATGTATGTGCGTGCGGTTTGTGGGAAGATATTAATGTATTTCCTACTTATACGTGAATAACATGGGGGATGTGGACATTCGTGTGCATACATGAGTGTGGGTACAGTTGTGTAAGTGTACATATGTTTACAGTTGCATGCGTCCCACTGTCTCCTCTGTGTGATTAGCTAAGCATTAACCAAGTCACATATCACCCATCAGCACATCAGTGGCTCCAGGCCTTCTCTGTACTATCTAACTGGCCAAACAAGCTGTTGTCTAGATCCTTAAACACACACGCACACACACCATCCACTCCATCTGGACACTGATTAGGTACCTATCAAAGCATACGATGACTCTATTCCAAAGCCATTTGGTTAAAAGTCAACACATCACCTTAAGTTAAATAGTGAATTTATTCATTTTTTCACTGCCTCATTCTCTCTTTCATTTGTTCACTTTCTTTCTTGGCTTCTGTTTCATGCAACAAAAGCCACAACCTGAAGAATCTGTAATGCTTAAAAATGTGTTCTAGGAATAAAGCACAGTATATGTGGTGATACTTTAATGTAATCTTTGAAGGTGACAGCATCTTTTAATCAGCCAGTAAGAGGAATCTTATCCTGAAAGGTTGTAGATAAACCAATAAACCTGTAGATGAGGTTCTAGGGCAGCTCACCATAAACACAGCAAAAGCTTAACTGTTTGGTATACAGAGTAGAGGGAAAAACTTGATTTCACAAACAAAATACAAAAAGAAGAGATTTATACAGTGATTGAATAACCTTTGTGAAAACACTTGCTATATCTTGAAATGTATGTGAGTATATAGATGAGCACAGAAAATGTGCACTTTTCAGTCTTCCTATTCCTGACATGGATCCCTATTCTTGTGTGTGTGTGTGGCTTTATGTTCATTTTTCCTCTTCTTCAAACTCAACAATTCCACATCTTTGGTCTATACTGAATACCTGTAGAAAGTCTAAACTCAAGTAATGGGCCGAACAATGATCAGTTACTCTCTCCCTTCCCTGCTCACCCTCCCCAATCCACAAAATAGTTCCAGGTGGTGAGACTGGGAGAGCAGGATATCATGGAGAGAGTGCGAGTGCATGGAAAACCCTAAGCCCTCATAGTCCCAGTGCACTAAGGTTGTGACAGCCAGCTTTGCTCGCTCCCCCTTCACCTGTTATCCGTCCATCACTTTATTGTGTTAGACCATACTGTACAGAGAGTGGTCAGCTCACATAATCAGAATATAAAGACTGTGTTTCCTGATAATCAAAGCAACTTAATTGCCCAAGATCAAATTTTAACTAAGACTAATGCATTCTGATGCCTAACTGCCATCAAATGCCTGAATTTACCAACAACCACTCCAATGTAATATATATTAATGAGCAGAATACATGTAGTTATACATGCAGCAGTATACAAGCATACTTGTATATAATATATTTCTGTTCTAATCATTTAGGCAAACGTTTGTAGTATTTTGATGAAACTTGCATAACATTACTGCTTATTGTTCTATATTAAAACATAACTCTTTTTTCCACTTACTGCCCCCACC
>VUQI01003783.1:8291-20778 GCA_015106735.1 Paratilapia polleni | reverse complement strand
TTTTTTATGCTCTTTTTTTTTTTTTTTTTTTTTTTTCTTTTTTTTAATTTTTTTTTTTTTTTTTTTTTTAACTAAAAAGCTTATTATCTGTCTTCAGGAAGAAATTTCCCTACTCTGGGATAAATAAAGTATATATTCTCTTTTATTTATTTATTTATTTTTTAGGTTATTTATTTACTTATTCTTTTTTTGTGATGGGTCTGTGTCACATCAGGTGGGGCAAAACTTAAACACAACATGTAATTGCTCAGTCACACGAGAGTGAAAATAAGATGGCAACCTCCTTGAAACTAGAAAAAATGGCGGTTGCTGAGCACTTAATTGCAAGGCGATTGCACAAGTTGCCCTGGAGGCAACCTGTCTCCAAACAATTGCGGTCCAACTCGGACTGCTCAATCAAGCTTGTAGGTAACAGCTGCATATACTGTTCCTATATAAAAGCAAGGTTGCCAAGCGGCTATGTCATTTTGCACTTAAATTGCCATCCTGCAGCAACTACATCACTATTTGTGGAGGAATTTCTGTGTCAGATCTATGAGGTTCTGGCAGGACTCTGAATGTAAGTAGTTCATGAGAATTTCTGTGTACGCAGACGGCAACAGATTTGCAATTTTCACAGACTTATCACAGTTAATCGCTGTATTATCACAAACAGATTTCCTGTAATTGCCAACTTGACTCCATTCAATCAAACTGATTGCAGACAGACAGCAGGCTGACTCCGTCTTATTGCCATTTTATCGCTGTCTTGATGCACCAAAGTCACTTTGAAGACGGCAACTGACTGTGAGTGGTCCCAGGCCTGCTCCCTGTCCTCAAAGCAACCATTTCAAAGGCAACAAGGCCCACCCCATCCTTGTTGGTGCCTCATTGGTGCATGTGCATGTATATGAGGGGTTGATTTTTCTACTCTACAGCTATTTCAAATGTTGTCAATACATGTTTTATGATGACACTGGTGAAGGCCATGAGCTGAAGCATATCGGTCAGACGATAAAGATTAAAAAAAAAAAAATAGACATAAAAATAAAGTGACACACGGTAAAATAAAAATAAAAAAAAAACCAAAATAAAACAAAACATGTTTTTATACTAAAATATTATTTTAAAAAGTAGCATGTCCACAGTAATGACTTTACACTATGTAATAATGTCTAAGTTTATTTTCTTTATAATTTTGGAAAAAGATTCCTTTATATTTGGAAAGTTTTAAGCTTTACATTCAGTAAAATATTTACACTCAATTATACTTACATTCACAGGATTTAAATGAATGATATGTACAGTGTATCGGAGGGCTATACAGAGCTGCAGAATAGCAGGTGAACATTTTCATAAACCATTCTTAAAACTGAAAAAAATACATATTAAATTAAATATTACTTTAATAAAATAGTCAAGTGTCCAACAGTTAGGAATGAGTACTCGGAGCTGCTTTTAGCCTTGAATCCTTGTCATGATGTGACGACTAATTGGAAACAATCACACAATTGAGCTGTAACTGCAGTGTGAAAATATTTTCCTGTAGAGTCAGAGGCCCTCATCTGTAAGTGAGTGTAGGTTTCACTGTAGTGCCCAAGTATGAATGTGGAATATTCATACTTTGTTTTGTGCTTATACAGAGGGAATTATTACACTGTTAACAATACTACATGCATGTAACAGCTATATTTACATTTCAGACTGAATAGAAACACGGTATTCTTATAACGTAACTTTTCAGATGTCCATCAGCTGTTTGCAGTTTGCACCATAGAGACATTTCCCCTCAACTTCTCACATGGTTTAATTTAAACAGCTGCTGAAGGTGCAAATGATCCAACTCTCCACAGGTGAAACAAAACAACTATTAGATAGGAGAGCATTTTGTTTTCTTTTCTTTCCTCCCCCACTAACCATTTATCTCGTGACCCTTTGGAAGCAGTGGAGTGCTACACTTACACACTGATGAACGATCCAATCACAATTTAATCTTTTTTTTCTTTACTACTAAAAGTAAAATTAGCTGATAGCACTCCTGTACTTGCAGTGATTGAATCCCACCTTTCACACAGACATCTGTCACATGAACTAGAGCAGCATGCTCTCGCTGGAATTTGAGACATTTTAGCGAGCTGCAGTGTTAGTACAGTTTGTACAGGACTCACAAACACAGGAAATGCCCTTTCCACTTACAATCAAAGTATGTTACTTTTTAGTGGAGAAATCTGAAGCAAAGATAAAAATTTCTCCAAACTCAATATGATGTCATCTCTTGATGCCCAGCTACCTCTGTAAAGTTAAAGTATATATAGTATATAGTGTCACATGAGGGAAATCCAGTCTAAAGCCTGAAACAGTGTCTGGTACTGCTGCTGAAGACACAAGAACGAGCATGTAATATGAAAATGTTTGAGCATGCAGGGACCAAATAATCAGCCTCTACTCACAGCATGCAAAGTTTCAATTAATCACAGGAAGGGAGATTTTAACAGGCGAGTGTTTTCATTAGCAGATGTTACATGAGTGAGAGTGCTTGCATGAGTGTGAGCTCCACATACAGGCGTTTGATTCCTGATTCTGGCTGGGCAGAAGAGCGGGAGCGAGTCCTCAGTTCAGGGGAGGGAGAAGGAGATGGAGTAACAATCTCCTCGTCCGCTTCATCGCTGCAAAGACAAAGACAATCATAATCATCAACGAGCTGGTTTACAGTGTCTCTGAAGCACAACACATCAGGCTTCTTCATGGACGGACGATAAAGAATTAGACTTAAATTTCAGTTCCTACTTGTGTCTTTTCGTTACATCTAAATTCTCACTGAAGATGAAGGCAAAGGCGTGAGGAAAAATGTGAGGAGAGAGGAAACAAGAAAATATGCTTTTAGAGAAATTAAATGTCTTTTCCTCTGAACCATCATGTGAAATGAACCAACAGCTAAATCAGCTGTCTGTTGGATTTTGAAGCTTTGTGGCAACTTTTGTTGGTTGTGAGCAGCCCTCTAACAAAAATATTTAACAATGTGAATGTCTAAACCTAAGAATACACCAAGCAAGGGTCTGTGACCTTTTGTTCCATCCTACGCTTCATACCAGGAGCATTCCAGAAGTGCAGCGTTTGGTCTGCATGGGGAGTTTTATTTTGAAAAATGACCAGATGATCTATGCCTGTCCTGCATCAGACTTCCTGCTCTGCAGCTTGACACAGTTTCATCAGAAATAGACTCGCTGTGTATTTTAAGCAGAACAGAGATGAGAGCTGCCTCTGTTGTGAAATCACAGGCACCGTTTAGAGGCCGCAACCAGCACATCACAGCCGGGACGTGACTGAGCCACCACCGGTGGGATACAGTCATAGCAGAATAGTTTACTGATACTGTTTTCCTAATGCAACAGTATTATTATATTAATAATTAAATTTAATTAATATTATTATATTAACAGACACACTTTCAGTCAACCATAAATGAAGCAGCCGCTGTCATTTTTTGCCAAATCAAACCATTAAACATTAATAAGAACTTTATTCAGATAGCACCTCTTAATTGGGCAGTTTGTAAGATTTTGGTTTCTCTATGCTCTGCTTTTTTTTCCCTCTTTCTCCTCATCCCCCAACAAGTCACAGTAGATGGCTGCCCCTTCCTGAGACTGGTTCTGCTGGAGGTCTCTTTCTGTTAAAAGGGAGCTCTTCCTTTGTAACATTGCCAAGTGCTTGCTTGTAGGGGATCGTCTAATTGATGGGTTTCTCGCTCTAATATTGTAGGGTCTTTAGCTTATAATATTGCTGTGTAGTGTAACCAAGATGGATGTGATTCAAACTGAACATTTTACATGCTAAATATGCCGCAGCTGACAAGTAGCAATTGAACTGAAAAAACACTGTTGTACTCCACGTGTAACCCTCATAACATCACTAAAGCTAGAGACACACTCACAGGAATACTTCCTGCATTTCAAAATAAAGCACTTCTTGCCATTAGCGGTTTAAACACATCTCATAGGAAATAACAAATACAGCATGTTTCACCATTTCCTGCATGACTAAGTGAACCTAACAACATGCACCAGATCATTTAAACTAAGTCACTAAGATGCCTATACACCATGTTGCAGAGATAGAGTGAAGTCAGCATTCTAACTCGCTAGTCGTTTTGTACCTCAGTGGGCAATAGTGAGTTACTGCAGCATTTACTCAGACCAACAAGAGAAGAAGAACTAGCTCTGCCTACAGGGGGTATGTTAACCTCTCGCAACTCAATCTTGCATTAAATGTAACGATGATTAGAGCTCTTGGCAAGCGAACCTCATCACCATCACCTGCTCCTGACAAGAAGCCATGTTCATGTTCATGTTCATGTGATAGAAATACACGCTAAACAACCACTGGTGTTGCATGACAATAAAGCTGTAGTTGCTGAATTTCTTCTAGAGTGGCAAGTAAATAGCATTAATAGTAATGTTGGCTTCTGAAACACATCCAAGATGTTGTTGATATACAGTATATGCTATTATGCTATTGCTAAAAACTGTGCCATAGCTATAAGATAAAATAAAGGTTGATGCCACTTAAATGTTATAAGATAGAGTTTTGAGGACCGCCTCTCAGACTTTTATCTGTTTGATCCAAATTTTACTTTTTTTGCCCTGACATTAGTTAGCAGTGACTAGCATGACTGTAAAGTCAGATTACCGGAGACACCGAAGATCTTGTGGAGGGGAATGAGTATTTCTTTATTTCTTACGATAGGGGTGGACACCAGCACCATAACTTTCTGGTAATATACTGCCCCCTCTGTTGATAGTTACGATTATTTTTTTATCTTAATCTTACAAACTGCACCTTTAAAAACAAGTTGCAAAAGGCTTTACAAGCACATAAACAGAAATCTTAAAGTGAAAGTAAAAGCAGAAATAATAAAGTATAAAAACATAAGGCTAAAACGTAATTGTGCTAAAACACTGAGTACAAACATAAAGCAATATAATCATTTAAAAAGAACCTAATTCTAAATAAGTGTGTTTGTAACACATTTTAATGAGGAAACAGCAACTTAAGGCAGTTAGCAAAGAGACTGGGCCTGTCTAGTCTGACTTAGAAAACTTCTAAAATAGTTAATGTTCAAATCCCGTTCACGCTTTAAAACTCGTAAATGTCATTCTCCAGAGGAGGCGGACAGTTGTGAGTATTCACAGAACCTTTTGTAGTAGGCCAGCTCCTCCTGCAGCAGGAAAACTTTGGCCTTGAGCTCATTTCGCTCGTGGAGGACGTCCCTCAGCTCCTGCAGGGTGAACCGGGGCCTGTTGGGGTCCTTCGGGTCCAGGCCCCCTGGCTCCTCCTCACACAATGCCTCCTGCCGAGAGAGAAATGCATCACACAGAGTAAAGTAAACTATAGAAAAGAGAGGAAGAAGAAGGGGTGGGGAGTGAGGATACCTTAGTGAAATATTGCAACACAGCAGGCATGTCTTCACCGCACATCGCCTCCTGGTGGCAAATGTTGAACTACAAGTCAGACACAGGGTCTTTTTGTTCCAATACATTTGCTTAGTTCACCCCAGTCTTTGAACTAAAACGCTGTTAGCTTTTTTCCCCACTCAGCACAACAGAGACATTCACTGTCTGTTAAAGGAAAACACCTGAAACACATGCAGTGGACAAAAGGCACTCATGCAAAAAAAAAAAAAAGACATTTAGTATTCTATATACAATCTCCAAACCCAACCATTTCACATCTTTAACAGGAATAAAAATTATTTTTATTGTGGTTTTCTGTGAATGGTTTTAAACTATTAAAAAAAAGGGGAAATTCTTTGCATGTGTATGTCTGCAGGTGAAAAAAAGACAAAAAGGTTTTGGAATCAGGTTTAGTTGAGCCGCTCCTGGCTTTCTTGTCCGCTGCAGCCATTTTCAGCTCACGTGGTTGTTTCTTTTTCCACTATTCCTCCCTGCAATACTTCAAACTAATTCTTAAAATTCACAGTTTTTCTTTCATTTAAAACCAAATAGTACAGAATATTTCCATGTGGCTGAATAGACCTGATTTTATTGAGTAACAGCCCCAGTGACAAAACAGAATTATCTTTGCCTTTCTTCTTCACAATAAAAGGATTCTTGCTGGTTAATGTGAAGCAGGAACAGCAGGAAAGGTTCAGTTTGGATAACTTGTAACCACTGACTCTATATACAGCTGACAGCTCCCCAGAACTTAGGCCAAAATACCACCCCCTGGGGGCTGGTTGCTATATTGCACCTAGACTGGACATAAGAGGAACTAGGAAATGAAAAAGTACACCCCAAAATAACTTCCCAAACGTGGTTTCAGCAATATTCAGTACGTTTAATCGTGCTGATGTTTTTTTAAAGTGTGCATTATTCTTTACAGTCTGTTTTATAATAGCTATTTGATGCAATAAAATAGGTGTTTATTGTCACGACTGAATAAATGGTTGGTCTGAATAAAGTAGTTTTGGAGGCTGCAGGTGTTTTAATGGGACAGTCTGAATCTGCTGTTGGTGATGAAGCTAAAGGGAACAACTTGCAGATCTCAGTCAACCGTCAGGTGTGGTTTTTGGTATGTTTTCATGTTTAACAGGGATCAAAGAGCCAGACCACACAAACGTTGGGAACGCACAATACGGAAGACAATGATGGATGTACATCTTCCACAAGCAGCTGTCAGTTTTGTTATTTAGCTCAGTTTCAGTCATGCCTGGCTGTGCTGAGAACTGAGATTTATCAGCACATCTTCAGCTCTTGTTTACCACGTCAGATCTTTCCATCGCTTTGTTCCATAATGCGGAGTGGCTAAAAAAACTCAACTATGAGCTGCCACGTCACTGGCTGCACCAACTGCATACTTAGCACAGTCTTTATTCATGAATAATTATGACATTTTTCTTTGTTTTGATGTGTTTGAAATCATAACATAAAGCGTAGTTAATATCAAAGTTTTAAATGTAGGCATAATAAATAAATATTATTGCAGTACTTTTGCTTTTTTTTTTCCCTCGTCACTACTACAGCAGACAAATATAGAGAAACAACTGAATTTCAGCTGGATTTGAAATGACCTTTTCTGCTGTCGGTGTTTCATGCTCAGGGTGCATGAAAGGACAACTTCAAGTGCAGTTAGAGGCTGAGCTCTTGGAGTAATCTATATTTAGAAGGGTCATCGGTGTACTCGTCCAGAAAGTCTCACCCACTTGGCTGGGGAGAGAAAATCCTACTGACACTCTGTTAGCTTTCCAACACCCATGCAGAGTCACTTCAACACAGTCCATGGGTCACACAAATGTTAGTTTACCATCTTCCTTTGTTTCTACCCAGAAGGCTATTCTTCCTCAAGCAGGTTTGGAGTTAGAGTCAGGACAAGTCACATCACTCTAGCGCTAACCAGCACATTTGCATTACCCAAAGCAACACTGCCTCGTCCTCAGCGTCCTCATCCTCGTGTCCTTCTGGGCTGAGGGAACCGGACAGAGGCCACGGGGCACGATCAAACCCACCGGGCATCAGCTCTGAGGGGTCAGGTCTGTCTGACCAGCCCTCAGCCCCCACCAACGCTGTAGCAGTTTTACCACGCTGGTGGGGTAAAAGACAGTTTATATGATATATACTAAGCCTTTTACTAAGGTATGATGTTAAGCTGCTTTGAGGATTTGTGCACCTACAGTCTGGATGTAAGATGGTGATTTGAACAACTGCACATAAAAGTGATCAGATCTATTAAACAATGAGAAAATTTATTTTAATTTATTTGTTTGCTCATTTCTTGCTGCGAATCAGATGAGAAGGTTAAATAATAAGGTTAGCCTCGCACCAAGAGTGGAAGCAGGGGGAAACTTCTAGCTTAGCTTTGTATTAAAGGGGACCTATAATGTTTATCTTTATTTTACGTCTGTATTTCCTGTTACAGTGTATGTACAAGTAATCCCTGTGATCCAAAAGCTCAGGCTTCAGACTGGCCTGTCCGAGTTTTGTTTCTATTCTTGCCTATGTATGATATCAGTGAGAGGGATATTCCTAATATGGTCATCTCACAGAAGCCCCACCCACCTGCTGTACAAAGGGCAGGGAATCGGAGGTTTCGAACGGACAGGAGCAAAATCATCTCGTTTCACACAGAGAATGAGCTGTATCTTTGGCACACAGTTGTTTGGCTCCAAAATTATTGGAAATTTGGGTTAATTAAGACTTTTTTCAATATAAACATACATGGCTCCCTTCACTCCACCAGAAAACTTTAATAAATGTGAGAATATTTTACAGGAAAAACTGCAGCAAAGAAAGTGATGATTAAAACAATTTATTTGGAAACAAATTGCAACCACAGTCAATTTCCTAAATGTTACTGTGGTTTTTTAAAATTCTTTCTCTAGTTGTTGTTCACCAGTATTATCAGCAAATTGGAAACTAAAAGCAAAGTTTCCTCCTTTTTGAGTGTTAGAAACATAGGTCTTAGCCACAGATTGTGTAAAAAAAGACGAACTTGGCCATCCATTGTTTTTTGACTCCACATTTTGGATCATTTTGAGTCATACTGAATAAAATATTAAGTCTGTTTTTAAAAATTTTGATCATTCTAAGTTTCAGAAAAGAGAATTATCCAGGTTACACTCATTGGCTGACAACTTGTCATTCACAATGAACCATCTCTTAAGTTGTTTTGAAACCACACCAGGTTTCAAAACAACTTAAGAGATGGCGATGGTGAAAATGTTCATCTCTAGGCTTCAAAACAGGACTTCACAAACCAGTGGGTGACGTCATGGCGGCTATGTTTAGCATTTAAACTGTTTATGTTTTGGAGGTAACCTCAAGTGGCCATTAGAGGAACTGCAAATTTCTGGGGCGCTTTATTTTTCAGCCCTGGAGGATGCTGCTTGGTCTGTTAGGCTGGGGCATTGGGTGGCTAACATTTTAGGCTTAAAATAAGCCAGTCTCTATTTTTAAACTATCTAACTTGTATTGAAGTAATACAAGAGCACATGTCTTTGTGAGACCGGCCAAAGAGTTTTGTTGTTTTTCCACAACAAATTCTAACAAATTTGGACAACATGTACAGTTTTCTATGTTACCTCCGCAGGTGAAGGCAGCTGAGGCGAGGGCTCGTCTGGGTTCTGAGCAGGCAGCTCTCCTTGAAGCCGCTCCCTTAAGCGTGCGACTTCCTGCCGAAGAGCAGCAACTTCCTGTCCCCGTGCCTGAGCGCTGGCCTCCAGCTCAACCTTCTGTTCAATGAGAGCTTTCCCCTGAGCCTCCACCACAGAGATTTTATGGCGCAGGTCATGGTTGATTTTCATAAGACGAGACTGCTGCTGCTGGAGCTGCAGAAACAGATAGAAACAGGGAGACAATGAGCTGTGTGGCCTCTCATATCATGTTGGAAACCAGAAGTGCTTCCAGTTGCTCAGAATGGCCACGCTGGAAGGTGGAGTGAAAACCAACCGTCAAGGGTAAGGGCGCACATTTTCAGACAACCTCAATTTCAGGAGACATTGATAGTGTTGTACTGGGTTACACACAAACTGTAGTGGGTGTGAGTGTCAGAGAGCTACACATAATGGGGCGACCACGACCAGTTACCACCAACCAGATACCAACCAGTTCTGGTTATTTGTCTAGGCTGGCTTTCCCAACATGAAATCAAAGCAAACCGAATGAGTAAAATCTGAGTTCTCATTTAACTTTATTCAAAGTCATCCTCTGGACTGAATCCAGGAGAATATTTTGAAGTTACACTCTGCAGGTTATTCCTATCACCCATCTGCACAGTGTGACACGGCTCCTGAAACATTCATGAACCTCTGCTATGCACATGTGTCGACACAACAACATGACTGGCTAATATATTTCCCGTTTCAACTGTTCAACAGCAGCAGGAGATCCTATCACATAATTCTATGTCAATTCTGTCGGTCTTATCTGCCTAATTAATCCTCTCTTCTTCTTCAGATGTCTGGTAGCTCTTTTGGTGCCTCATCTGTCCTCAGTTCTCTCCTATCCTGCTCACAGAAAACAGGCAATCAGCTTATGAAAACAACAACTAGCTTAAACTTTATTTTTATGTCATAATTAGATCATAAGAAGATCATAAAAATATGCTAATTATAAATTTAATACGTTCATAGGCATGGTGTCTTGGTCTTAGTCTTATTTATTTTGTTTTACACAGCTGTATTCACAAGTAAAAGTCTGAGTTGCTAATACTTGTCTTCATTAATGATTTATTTTCTGACAAAAACATTTGAAAACCACTGAGGCACACTTGCTAGTTGGCTAAAGAGCCCTTTTCTTCACCATCCTGAGCTTATAGATGAGGCCTCAGCATTCTTACATTCTCTTCATCCACTACCTCTAGCCTTGCCTGCACATCTCTCTCTCTCTCTTTTTTTTTTAAGCCATTTTGTGATATTATATATATATACATACATACACACACACACACACACACACATTGGAGAAACCTTTCCTCTATGTGAGCTTTTCACTTGTTGCCCTGTTCCAGATCTCTGCCCATCTGCCCATGTCTCACATTTGCTACACAGTTCAAATCGGTCTGTAGTGACGCCCTTTGAATGACCTTTAGTTTGGCTGGAAAACAACACAAGACTGCACCTTCTTACACAGCTTCAGGGTTCGCATTACACTGTGGCTTTTGGGTGGGGTCTCTTTGTGATCTGAAACCTAATCTATACAGAATGAATACACACAGGCACACAAAACACATCACACAGCCTGCGCAGTTCCTGATCAGTCCTATTGAAGGCACAACTATCCCAGGCAAGAGCATATTTAAAATGTCTGGTAAAGTTAGACTTTGTCACAGCAGATGGCTGCCCCTCCCTGAGCCTGGTTCTGATGGAGGTTTCTTCCTGTTAAAAGGGAGTTTTTCCTTCCCATTGTCGTCAAGTGCTGGCTCATAGGGGGTCGTCTGACTGTTGGGGTTTTCTGTCTAATATTGTAGGGTCTTTACCCTAAAATATAAAGCACCTTGAGGCGACTGTTGTTGTGATTTGGCGCTATATAAATAAAATTGAATTGAATTGAATTGTAAATTAGACATGTTGTAAATTTATTATGTTTTTGAGACCAGTATGATCCACTTTAAAGGTTTGTAAAATTGAGATAAAGATGAAGTTTATTTGAAAATTGAATTTAAATTTTTTTTACCCTCTTTCCAAAAACTCTATGAAAATAAACAAATACTTTGCACACTAGGGCTAATCCTAGCTTCCTATGTTAAGTTGGGCAGCTGAAAGTATAGGTGGGTTTGAATCCCCCTTCAGATGATGTCATCTCTGATATTTCAAACCATAAGCTTAATAAACAAAAACCTGACTAAACTCATGTTAAGAAAACAAATTTGTTCCAGTCCAGTCCATATGTTGCTATTTTAGATAACTCAGTCAAAAACCCATTCTCGCCACCAGGACCAAATTTAAACCATGTATGGTTTTGCATTTTTATGGGCTGGGGTCATGGTGTATATATCCCACGAGTTTATGATCGCACCTCATACATTTGCTGAGCCATTTCTTGCATACTGTTTTTGTCTCAGTAAGACATCTTTTTTTCCCCCCTACTCATAAACAGTAAAACCACTGGCAGCAAATCTGTGTTCAGGTTTGCTGAATGTTAAGTCAGCATTGTTGCTCCTCATCTCCATCTAACCAGACCTCTGTTCTACTTGGAGATACGGTTACATCCAAAGATTAGTTTAGCAAGGAGACATTTTTGGGTGAAAATATCTAAATTCTTTAACACAGGAAAAACAACACAGCCTGTTCTTGTCGAGACACCGAGTTTGTGTCCTTACTGCTTCTATGTCCTCGTTTTTCAGTGTGAGCTCGCGGTCCTTGGCTCGAATCTCATCTCTCTGCTTATCCACCACTTCTTTAAGTTTCTTCATCACCTGCCTCTCCCTCTCTGTCATACCTGGAAAACAATGACAGAGGAAGCGATTCTCAGGTATGAAAAGAAGCAGGACAGGTCGTTTTTTTTATAAGGAACAGTTTCTGGTCTTTATAATCTAATTTGATTGGCAGAAGTGAGCCCTGATTTGTGTGTGAGGCTGGCAGGTGTGGTTGTACACTGAAGCTGGCCTGTGTGTCAGGGTGACTGTGGCCTCTGTGTGAGACCACGGAGAGGCCTCTGACGCACGGACAAGACTGGCTCGCTGTCAACACAGAAAAGGCTTCCTTTGTTTGTGTTTGTGTCTGTGTGTGGTACTGTGTGCACTCAGAAAGAGAAACACAAATGAGAAATGTACCAAGCAGCCAAACTTCTGTCCACATGTGGCTCAAACTTACTGAATTTCCAGAAAAATCAGAAAAAGTCAATGCAGATTAAAAAGCTGTGATATAAATATTACAAGGTATCAGCAGGTAGTAAGAGTGGTAGTATGCAGACTCCGGATAGTGGAGCCCGTGGTTTGGAATGATTCTGATTGAGTAACATGCACACAGTGTTATGATTTTTTTTTTTTTTTTTTAAAATTGCCAGTGCACATGTTT
>VUQI01003782.1:0-10333 GCA_015106735.1 Paratilapia polleni | reverse complement strand
GGGGGGTTTCATCAGGGATTCCATCACACTGCCTTTCAGTGCTGCAACATGATGGATTTGGTCTTGGATTTGATTATGGATATTAGTTCTCATTGTGATAGCAGGAAATATTAGTCTCATCCTTAAACCTGCGTTTTGTTTGATACCTTGCTGTATCACGCTTGTTTGGATTTTTGCTGTACCAGAGGCCCAGAAAACTTATTTCATTAAGCAGCTTTGACCCTGTAAGTAAGAGGATCTGCCACGAACACAAGACTTTCTGCCAAACAGTTGAGAATATTTCACATAAGACTCTGTGCTCTTCTCACTGATTGGA
This sequence comes from Paratilapia polleni, assembly GCA_015106735.1. NCBI lineage: Eukaryota > Metazoa > Chordata > Actinopteri > Cichliformes > Cichlidae > Paratilapia > Paratilapia polleni. Next base: position 10,017 of record VUQI01003782.1, on the reverse strand, counting down.
AGCAGGTGGATCTCAGCTGGGAAAAAAAAGGTGATGTCAGACTTTTGTAATTGAGGCCTTAACAAAATTTTAAACAACTTAAAACTGCACACAGATTAAAATGTGTGTTTTTAACTTTAGTTTTGATTGTTGCTCCTTTAGCCATTAATACTTCATGTTATAGAAAAGTATTTTCAGGGCATTTTTATTGGATTTAGCACAGCTTTATTGTTGACAGTCATTGGTCAGTGTTTTTTAGAGATGCACCTTTCGACTGGCCAGTGACCGAACTCAGCCAATTTTCAGCGTGCTCGGCCCGGACCAGAGAACGGTGGTCAGTCTCACGTATTTCCAATTCCAGGCCAGTCCGTTTTATGCATGTGCAACACATCATACGCACAGCAGCACAGACAATAATGTTACAGCCACGCGCACACGGACAGCCACACCATCAAACCACACACTAACATGTCGTTGGCGTGGAAGTTCTTCGCTGTGAGTGAAGAGGACACACAGCTCGCAATCTGTAATACATGTAGGGCCAAAGTAAAAGTTGGGGGGACCACCACAAAAATGTTCGCAACAACACATCTAATCAGACACTTATGCTGGGTTCACTAGCAACACAACGCAATGGATGTGTGTTTTGTGGTGCTTAAAAAGGCTGCTGCAGCACGTTGACAGATCAGTGGTCAGTGTGTCAGTGTGTGTGCCTTATTTAGCAAGTTACAAATACACAACAGTGGTAAACAACAGAGTACCCGTTGCGCAGTTTTGCTATTGCTTACGTGTACTGCTGCCATTTTAGATTGCAAAGTTGGGGTTGGTGTGGCTTCTCCGACTTTCTGAGCGGGGAAATCCAACTTGAGGGGGGTGTTCCAGCTGAAAATTCCGACTCGGATATCGGGATTTCCACCACCTCAAATGGAATGCAGCATCTGAGTGTCCCCAGTTTGAAGAAGCTATGAAGCAGTTACGAGGGAAATTATGGAATTCATGGCCTTGGATGACCAGCTGTTCTCCATAGTTAAAGATGGAGGCTTCAGAAATCTGATCAATTATCTGAGCCCAAAATACACAACAGTGAGTAGCCGTTACATTTTGGATGTCGCATTATTGGAGCTGTTTAATCTAATGTCATGTCACACATTCAGCCTGCTACAAGCCAATACCAAACCTGCCATTTAAAAACATGTATAATATACCCTCCGTAACGTACAATGTGTGGCCCAAATGTGCACCCAAAAAAACAAAACAAAAAAAAAAACAAAACAAACAGCACACTGGTGAAACACAAACATGCACACTGGGAGTTTATTTCTCACTTTCAGCATGAAGAAACATTTGCACATTGACATACAGTGCCGATTTAGCCAATTGTAATTAGTGAAAATAAGTGGCTGGATATCAGCTAAACAGCTGTAACGTTATTTAGTTGTGACATTTACCGGCTCTTTATTTTTTTTAAACTTAGTAGAACTGTAGGTCTAATTTGTCCAGGTTTTTGGTTTTTTGCCCCTGCTGTGTAAAATATCTCATCTGTCTCTCTTGGACTATTCACCACACACAGTCGAGTTTTTCACAGACAAAAATGCCCGGGGGGGGGGGGTTAAAGAGACAAGATAAACAAGCGTCTCTGCAAATGTGGTCACATTACACTCTGATTTAAAAATCAATCCAGCAGTCAGAAATATCCTCCTGCTGTTTTCTCTCATTTGATGATGATTATGATGGATCAGTATAGCCGCTCCACACACACATTACCTTCAAGTCCAGACATGAAATAGTGTGCGCGTGCAAGTGCACGCCCAGACATGTCTTTGTTGCAAGTGTCAGTTATATATGGAGGTTCGACATCAAACTATGGCTTGGCAGATTTAATTTCTTATGAATCTCAGCATATTGACAATATTGATTTAATACATCAAAGGGAAAATTAGATAAAAATCTCCTTGATTGATGAGCCATGACCATTAACTTTGACCATCGTTGATCCCTGACATCATTGTCCATCAGCACAACCCTAATAAATATATAATATTTTATTGATTTATACAGTATAATATTAAATTTATACGGGAAAATGATGTAAGTAACTGACATTTGTTTTGTTATGTAAATCTGTTGCATCTGCTTTTGTTTGGTAAGGTAAAATGTCAGGTAAAGGTGGGCGTACAGCAACTCTTTCCAGTGGCAGAGCACTTTATTTTGAGACTTGTTTAAGTGAGAGAAGATCCTGTAACTTATTTCAGTTTTGGGGGGAAATTGTAAAGTTTAATCATTTATTTGATTACAAAAATAAAATTGTCCATAGAGGAAAAGTTGATTTTTATTTGTATATGCTGTCAATTATAATTATCAGAAAGAAGATTATAATCGGCAAAAATCAGTATCAGCAGGTCGCACTTACCAAAAAAAAGATTGCAAACAGTGCATCTCTAGTGTTTTTGATTATTAAAATAATCTTTGAGCTATTTTCTCAATGAATTGATAAAATAAAACTGCCTGTCTGACCAACAACCCGGTCAGTTATCTTAAAGGAAAGAAGACACTCCTATTTGAGAAGCTGGAATCATTCATCATCATTTCAACTTTATATTGTAATTAGTTAAAGAACAAAGCCTACAATTATGAAACCTAAATCTCTGTGTTGAAAAACATATTTACAAACCAAATTATGCTCGGCAAGTTATTGTCAAATTTTTCTCTTTGTTTCCTAATCATATGACCCCAGTAAAGTGCTTTTCTTCTGAAGGATTAAAAAAATAAATAAATAAAAAAAGCTGTTCAGTACTATTCTCTCCCATGCTGAAAGTGTGATAACGCCCACCGGTTTTGATTTGTTGCTTAAAGAGTAGATGCCTGGTGAGGTATTATGTGGGAGGATAGAGTCGGCATGGGGGTTGTGTTGTATTGTACATGTTCTCCAGGAATGGTAGCTCTTTGTGTGTGTGTGTGTATGAAAGAGAGAGGTTTTATTCTTTCACAATTTTTCCCTCCTCCCTCATTATAACCTCTTCTGGTTCCCCCAGGCTGCAGGAGCCTCCCTTTATGGAGTGCAACCAACATTATTTTGAAACAAGCTTATATTTATATTGACGTCCACAAATTGACTTGAGTGTCACACAGGCGTTAAAAGACAGACACACACAAATAGCATGCAGGCTTGCAAGCTGTGTTTTTGTGCTCGGGCCTTGAGGCTATAGCTTTTGAGTTCAGCCCAAATGAAGTCCCACTAATAGAGTTTAAGCCTAACAGAGTCCTGAAAAATTACTCCGGTTAAGCCAGGGAGAGGGAAGGTCTCCTTAATAATGTCAGTCAGTAGTCAGTAAATCCTTGCTGTGTGTGTGTACACACAAAACAGAAAGCGTTTCTATTGTGCTTTAATGTCTGTTAGAGTTGCAGGTTTTGTGCATTTTCCTTAACTAGTCTGAACATGCTGACAATCTATTGAGTAAGACACAAAATATAGTCTTTTCTCCATTTTATTTAATCCATCCAGTGGCACATTAGTAATATGAATCATATTAATGAAGCACAAACATTTTAAGCCAATAGGATAATAAAACGATGGACTCTTGTGGGAAACGACGGTGCTTGTCCACCAGGTTCAACAGGGGTTGCTGCCAAACAGAACAATGTCAGAGTGCCATCACTGCCATTTCTAGACTAACAAGGCAGATTAAAGCCATTTTTAAATAGTGTGCTATATAAATGGAAACTAAAAATATTCAATTGCTGGGATGCACAAATATTGCCTGGCCAACTTGGGTGGGGTCGTCACAGAGGAAGTTATTTTGCCTCTGTTTCAGCCGGATGCTTTTGTGAAGTACTGGTCCTAAAGGAGCAGTGCCATTCTAGTAGTCTCTCTTTTTTTCCCCAAGTAAGAAATCCTTTGTGTTTGTGGCGACAGTCTGACACTGATGCACAATCTGTGACCAGGAAACCGAACCTGAACACAGGAAAAAGCCTGTTTCACCCAGCAAGGCTTAGTCTTTCCTCTAAACTCCCTCTTTTCAGTAGGTGATTGGATATGTGTTGCAGATCGAGGGTGCCTGAATGAGGCACTGCTTCAGAGCATCTCCTGCTCACTATATAGTCCACTCTATAGTGAAGTCATCAGTTTTTTTCCCACTTTATAGTGCACTACAAAGTTGTCGCAACACACACCAAATGTACAGAAGCTCTAGCTTACATTGATCGTGTATTGCAGCCTGTCTCGCTGTTGTCAGATGAAGAAGAGCCATCAGATATGGAGCTAATGTGATTTTCTTACCCACTGAGAGTGCCTTGTGAGCGTAATATTCATCAGATGTCTCAGCCGAGCGGTGGCTCGTCTCCTCTGCCTGAGCTGCAGGATTTTAAAAAATTACTATTAAAACACCTGCCAGAGCTATATTTGAAACTTAAAATAGCTTAGTGTGCACTAAAAGCATGTAGTATATACATGTAGGGGAAAAGAGAATGAAATTATATTTTGTATTTGGACACTGCCCAGTGAAGTCGCCTGCAAAAATAGTCACTTACTAAACAGCATTTTTTGGTTTCTGTCACTTGTCAGTGCAAATCCAATTTTCTGATAATGTTTTTCATCACTGCAATGTCACAGTCAGGTAGAAGAGAAAAAAAATTGAGTGAGGCTGTTATAGAGCCAAACGTGGTAACATGGTCATTGGTTTGATTGTCACAACCTACAGGAAAGTGTAATAGCTGTCAACAGATAAGTGAAAACGCTATCATCACAAGTGCAGTTTCATCACTGCTGTCGGCGCAGCAGTCCTTTGATTGATGGAGAGATGTTACACTGCAGCAAGCCCCCCAGAGTCAGTGTGTTTGTATCAAGGAGAGAAGAGTGAAAAGACATAAATTAATTTTTACAAAAATGCTCAGTGGACAGTAGAAAAGAGTCTGCAGAGCGTCAGCATGGAGTTTAATGCAGGCAATAAAAGAAGAGCCATTTAAAAAGGACAAATCTAGATACAAACGAAGGTTGTGAGCCCTTAGTCATTTGTGGCTACAGTTAACATAGTGGCCTAGCAGAGCAAGGCCAGTATTCCTCAAGGGAGGAGAAACAGCATTTGGTGATGTCCATGGGTTCTAGACTTCAGGCAGTCATTGAATGCAAAGGACTATTATCCTGAGTGAAAAACAATCCTTACATTTAAAATTTTGTTAGGTTTGACCATTTAATTTTTAGTCTTTGTAAATGGGGGAATGTGTATAAAAATGGCTGTAATTCCTAAACATTTAATGCATAATTTTTGTAAAACCCCTTGTATCAAAGTTGAAAGTCTGCACTTCAGTCACATATTTATTGTATGTTTTAAAATCCACTGTGGTGGTGTACAGAGGCAAAAATACAAAAAAAAAATGTGTCTTTGTCCAAAGGATTATGGACCTTACTGCAGTATTTATATAATGTACCTGCAGTTCGCTCACTCTAAACGTTTACAGCTGTCTGACATTAATGACTGGGCTTCAGTTTGTAAAACTAAACGCATTTTCATGCACATGCAGTACCCCCTGATGTCAGCTTGTGTCTCGGATTCTTGAATAAATAAGATTTGTGATCAAGGAAACAAATTAGATAATGGTGTCATTATTTTAAGTTAATCAAATAATTTAAATAAATGCCAAAGAAGGGTTTATAATGAGCACTTTGAACACATGATATTGATCTCCAATAACCTACTATTGGCATTTTTAATCATTATAGACATTAATTCACAAATTGAAAAATGTATAGTTGTACAGGAACAACTATAAATTTATTTATAAGTTAAATGTAATTAAAATTGTTCCTGAAACCTATGAATAAAATTTAGGTGTCCTGAACTGTGAACAACTATTGTGATTATCAATTAATCTTTTTATCTTCTTGCAGAATTGCCAAGGATTTCCTAGTTTTAGTTTCTCAGATGTGTGGGTTTGCTGTTGCTTGAGCATCGTAATTGGGCAAAACATCTAGATTTGAAATTTGAGCAGATTGTGAGTAATTAAGATTGTAAAGTATTCACTGTTTACTTTCATGGATAGTTCAGTTAAGCAAACAAATACTTGACTTAGGTTACCTGATGTTGAAAGAAGTCATCAAATAAAAATTGATAGTTTAGAAATTACAGTTGGTAGTTTGCAGAAATAGAAGCAATAATGTCAGACTCCAGTATTAGTTACATCTAAGTGCATTTCCCATAATGGTTCGCTGTTCCTAAAACTCAAACTTCCCTACAGCACTTACTGTTTGTTAGCCTGTAAGCAAGTGAGGATGTGTTTTCGACATTTCTGTAGTATTGTGTAAATAGTATAAATGCATGGATCAACGCGTCTGCCCCATTACACTCTGCTATACAAATGAAAGCAAAATCTCTCTTTCAGTCTCCCTCTGTATGCTGAACATACTCTGTTTAATGGTCTTCTGCCATAGTGTGGTGTTGAACAGGTCTTCTGGTTAGAAAATGGGCTTTTTAGGAGTAGAGACCTCATCACCTCCCCCTGAAAACAAAGGGAGGCATGGTTGGACACTCCTACTCACCGCATGCATTTCTGCTGTCCTCTGTTCCTCATACACATCCTCATTAGGATGCATTGTACTGCCCTTCTTGTTCTCACTCTTTCACTTTTCATCACCTTTTTCTGCACTCACACGGGTGCAGTGAAACAGATGAACACACTCGTCTCTCGCGCCTCTATTCATGCAAAGCTGTAATTGTGTGTGTGTGTGTGTGTGTGTGTTTTGAGGACAGGACCTCAGGGATAGTTTGTCTATGTGTTAATGGGCTTTGCTCCTGCACTCGGCGCATTCACAAATTAGTTTAGGAGAACTATAAGGTAATATACTGATTAACACTTTTATATGGTTTATTGTATCTTTGATTTGATTTTTGATAAATGGCCTGCTAACTCAGAAATTGAGAACATGAACAAGAACAGAATATGATTTTGACTCGGCTGGTTGGTGTCCTTGTGGTTTCTTCCCCTGAATAAATAGTTTTTTCACATACAAACTGAGGAATTGTTTCTCCTCTAATGCCAGCACAAGGTAGACATTTGTGTTTTGAAATGATATGAATTGTCCTAAATTTTAACCTTGGTGACCCCTTTTCATCTACGACCATTACTGGTGAAAACTTTAAGTATTATCTTTGAGTACTTTCTCTATTCAAACTAGCAGTATTGTTTTAATGTATTTTTAGCATCTTAATTGCACACAAAATAAGAAACATTATCCTGGCTGAACATCAGCGTATCAGTATTGTCACTGTGAGCTTAGTGTGGCATGCTTAAGTTATTGTCCAGCACAAAGATTGTTGTTAGCCTGGCTGTAGTCTACTGTTGTAGTATTTGCACAATACTGAGTGTCCAAATCCAAATTTGAAATTTTTGGTTCAAATTGTCATCAGTATGTATGAAGGAGGTCAGGCGAGAGGTACAACAGTGAGTGTCTACAGCCATCTGTAAAACACGGTGGAGTCTCTGCCATGGTTTGGGGCTGCATTTCAGCCAGTGGTGTTGAAGATCTTGTCAAAATTGATGGAATTACGAATGCAGAAATGTACCATCAGATTTTGATCCACTATGCAATACCATCTGGAAAGCATCTGTGTGGCAACAGCTTGCATTTTTCAGCATGAAAATGATCCCAAACACACTTCCAATGCAATGAAAGCATACCTGGATAGAAAAACACACAGTTAATACTATCAGTCATAGACTGGTCTCCCCAAAGCTCGGACCTCAACATTATTGAAGCAGTGTGGGATCATCTTGACAGAGAACAGAACAAAAGGCAGCCAACATCCAAAGAAGAGCTTTGAATGTCCTTCAAGAAGCCTGGAGAACTATTCCTGAAGACTACTTAAAGAAATTACAAGAAAGCTGGCTAAGAGAGTTCAGACTTTGTTGAAGAATAAAGGTGGTCATACCAAATATTGACTCATTAGAACTGTACAGACTCTGTTTTGCTATATATATAATGTATTTCCATTTATGTTTGCTGCACCTATTTACAATTTTCTTAGCAAAATATAAAGAAACGAAGGGTAGCTCAAGACTTTTGCACAGTACTGTAGCATTAAAGGTTTTATGCAGCTCATCTTTAAAAGTATCTTCCAAGAAGACATTTTGGGAAAAAATGTGGATTGTATTTTTAAGATGTGCTTCTTAATTTGGTTGCAATAATGAAAATTCTGCTTTAATTCTGCTATAATCCAAGTGTTGTTTTGCATCTAGAGGTACTGATTAACTGAGGTGGAGAAAGCTAATGATAAATTAAGCAAAGTAGAGCAGTGAAGAGAAAGGAAGGTACCAATAGGTTAATCAACTCCCCTGACACATTCTTTAGCTATGAGACACGAGTTTGAGTAATGAGGCACGGCTTGCACATCACCACTCTTGTTGTTTTACACACCCACAAACACAGGTTCATGTTATTTTTGGGGAATGTGTTTTCATGGAATTCATGCACAGAACAACTTAAAAGCAACTGCACCCACATGTTTGTGGTTGCATTCATTTGGCTGTGTCTTGGGCATTTTGACGTCATGTCACGTGCTCATGGTGAAAGCGGTTCCTTGGCTAATTTGAAGTGTCACTTGGTGCCGTTTGGCATCACCAGTACAGTGTATGCCCAGGAATTATAACACTGAAGCTATAATCACCTAAAGGGTTGGTGTTTGTCAGATAACTGGCTGTGAAGCACAAGCTCAGGATGGATCAGTGCAAAGTGAAGTTGCAAACTTAATACATTTTGATCGTTTTTATATGGTGAATGGGTGGATGATGTCCTGTGTTTAGAGGGCTCGTCACAAATTATTCAACACAGTGTTTTACGTGCCCACACTCAAAACCAGAGCGCGCCACCTTGATCCTTGCCATCACATACCAAGTCCCATCTTTCTAAGTAAAGGGGAGTTAAAATCAACACAAGTTACACATGAACTCCGATAACACACAGCTTGCACGCACCTTTCCTCTCTTTATTTATTGCTCAGCTGTTCCGCTCTGTGTTTTTGCAGCACTCTTGTGATTCTGGATCATGCTTACTCTTGGCTTGGTGCAAAACTCAGCCTGGTACTTTTTCTTTTTCTTTTCTTTCTTTCTTTCTTTCTTTCTTTCCCCTGTCCTGTTGTGTTGCTTTTCCACTTGCACCTTTCGCTGGATGTGCTCTGCTTTTTCATTGGCTGTATTGACATTGGCTTTGCTGCTTGTACTGGTTGTTCTGAACATCGCATCACATATGTGTATATTCAAGTCCATACTCATTCACTCTCACACATTATACGGTTTATACAAACAGACAAATTAATAAAATGCTGCCTATAAAAAATCACCAAGCATCTCCAGAAACAGCTTCATTTGCACACACGTTAAAATTGAGTGAAGCAATTATTGTCCATTTATCATATTTACATCATTTTATTTAATCCATGCACTGTCTTGAGCACATTAAAGACACAGCTGTTACCACAACCACTCACTCAGACATAGTCTAAATCACTGTCTCCCTTGCTGCTGTCACTAATCATTTGCTGTTGCACTGGTGCTTGCTTTTTTTTTGCTGTTTTTCTTTTAATTAAATCCCCCCCCCCCCTTTTTTTTCCTGTGTTCATTGTAATCATGACCTCTCGCTGTTTTAATTTCAGATTTGCATATCCACTTCCACTCCTTCCTCATTTGCATACAGCAAGAATGGCGAGCGGGCATCCCACAGACAAATTCAGTTTCATGTATCAACCAGACACGCACAAGAGGTACGGGGCACGCATGCACACACACTCACACACATACACAAACCCCCACACACACAATTTCACAGGCTGGTATTCTCAGTGAGCAGGTAAGTTGAAATGAAGGACGTGGACTTGAGGTCTTCTAAGCTGTGGAGAAAGATGCCTTATGGGACATTATCTGGCACCCCGGCCACTTTTACCGCCTGAATTCATTATTGGCCACGCTTTTGAAAACCCGGGTGGTAGCGCTTGTCCTGCCTTTGTTGGTGCAGTAGTGGAAAATAAGGCAGGTAGCTGTATTTAACGCCAC
>VUQI01003781.1:38211-49454 GCA_015106735.1 Paratilapia polleni | reverse complement strand
TTTACAGCATTTGTTTGCAGAAAATGAAAAAATGGTCAAAATACCAAAAAAGACCTCAAATAATGCAAAAAAAACAAGTTCATATTCATTTTTAAACAACACATTACAAATGTTTTAACTTAGGAAGTGTTCAGAAATCTATATTTGGTGGAATAACCCTGATTTGCAATCACAGCTTTCATGCGTCTTGGCATGCTCCCCACCAGTCTTTCACATTGCTGTTGGGTGACTTTATGCCATTCCTGGTGCAAGAATTCAAGCAGCTCAGCTTTGTTTGATGGCTTGTGACCATCCATCTTCCTCTTGATCACATTCCAGAGGTTTTCAATGGGGTTCAGGTCTGGAGATTGGGCGTAATATGTTGTTTAAAAATTAATATGAACTTGGTTTTTTTGCATTATTTGAGGTCTGAAAACACTGGACCTTTTTTGGTATTTTGACCATTTTTCATTTTCTGTAAATAAATGATCTAAATGAAAGTATTTGGAATTTGGGAGTTATGTTGTCAGTAGTTTATAGAATAAAACAAAAATGTTCATTTTACTCAAACATATACCTATAAATGGCAAAATCAGAGAAACTGATAATTTTGGAGTGGTCTCTTAATTTTTCCTGAGCTGTATATATATCTATATATAAATTTCAAATTTTATTTTTGTTTTGTAATAGGGGTTTCATTGCTGATCAGTGACCCTGTCCTCATTCCCAGGGTGTCATATACTGCCATTTTGTCAAAGCATCTGGGGTCTCAAAAGTACACACAAGTTGTCCTTTGGCATCTGTGTGGAGATGTATGTCACAGCAGTAATGAAAAGCATCTCACTCCTGACTCTTCACATGGAGTTGCACATTTTAACTCACACCACATTTTTTCCTGAACCTAACCACATAGTTTTGGTTCTAAAAGCTACCACAAAAAAAAAAAAAAAAAGTAAATGAGGACACATTCAATAGTCTCCAGGTCACAGGCCAATCACCACCTGCCTACTGAGCTCTTTAAACATTCTTCTTTTTATTATTAACCAGTTATTAGCGTTATGTTATTTCATTTTTTTCATTCTTATTATGATCACTGGGGGAACAAAGAATTTAAAATTCTCTATCAAGAATTTTTACATGAGAATGTCCAGGCAGCAATTGACATAATGGAAGTTCCAAAAGGTACTAAACTCAAGAGTTAACCTACTTTTCCCACTTTGTACTATGAGTGTTCAATAAAGACATGAAAAGCACAACATCTATGTTATTAGTTTAGTCAGACTGTGTTTGTGTATAATTGTTACTTATATGAAGATCATGGCCATTTTATGAGTGAAGTCACCAATATCAAATGCTTTTCCAAAATCAAAATTTTGTGCCAAAACTCAATTAACCAAAGTGAAAAAAATCTCCAACGACACGGAGGCATACATTTCTCTAATGACAGTATATTTAAAGTCAAGTAAAAAAGTAAGTACATCCTAGATATGATGCTCTTTGGAAAGTCCTGTTTATTCCAAAAGGCTTTGCAAGCTTTTGCAAGCCCAGTTTCAACAGAAATGTACAAGTTGAATATGGGCACCAAGTGGTATGGTTTTGTGTGTTCCACTTTTTCAGCCCTAAATCAAATTTACACAAAGACAGATGACATGCATCAAGATTGAATAAATGTTATATATTAACTGAAAATATGGTGACCTTCAGTCAGAGAGTCAGTTCCACATTTATTAGAAATATATTTATAATTTGTGCTTGCAGGGATGGATTACTAATGCACATATACTGTATAGACATCCTTGTGACATTGTATTGCACATTCAGTTCAATGTTACTGAGATTAAAAGAGCTATGTGCACCTTTGGTGGGAAAAAATGGATTACACTGGATCAAGCTTATAATGAATGAAGTTACTAAGAAATGTGCACATAGATTAGACAGGCAGCCCATGTATGAAATCTGCTGCAGGCTACTACAAGACACAAGTGCCTTGTTGGACTTCAACTGCCTTGCTATTATTCACTTTACATAAAAGATTATATAATTTTTAATAGTAGATGCCAGGATTCTATTAGTCATTGTGATATCATTAATACATTATTTTTAATGTGACATAAACAATTAGATTGAGCAGCAATTAAATGCCATAGTAGAAAAGACAAACAATTTCAGCCTGGAATTCATAATTAATTTAACACTTATCAGGGAATCATAGTACACAAACACTACAGAAATTAGTGTTTGCAGCTAAAAGCATCACAGAATTGGTCTCTCTCAACTAGCATGCAAAACATGACAGCTGGAAGATATTAATATGCCACATGTATTTCAGTGTCATAAATATGGGCAATAGATGTGAGATAATAATTTTAAACAATTGTGATATCCTACATAAAATTTTGATGCACTCTGAAATGAGGTATAGGACATACAGTATTTGGCAAAAATTATGCTCTTAGTATAATAAAACACAAATTTTTCACTTTACATATTTCTCATGAAATAATCCAGCCAGTATGATTAGTTAGGGAGGGTGACTTGAGGTTATACAGTACACAAAGTTAAGGATAGTCTAAAGAACTGTTGGCATTATTTCACTGAGATGGGATTAGATGGTTATCCTACAAGACCATGTTTAAATAAAAATACACCCCTTTAATGGACCTACAGTTTTGAAGCTTTGTTATTTTTTGGTGGTTTGTTTAGCTTACTTATGCATAAAACACCAACAGAAAAATATATATATATATAGTTTTCTAAAAAATCAACAGATAATGTTACATGTGCAGTACCAGTCAAAAGTTTGGACACATTCATCAATTCATATGAATGGTTGTGTTGTGTTTAGGTGTTAGTCCCTTAGACACCAACATCAAATGCTTTTCTAATATCAAAGATTTGAGCCAAAATTCAAAGATTAACCACAGTGAAAACAATCTCCAATGAGATGGAAGCATTCATTTCTCTAATGATAGTATATTTAAAGTTAAGTGAAAAAATAAGTACGTCCTGGGTATAATGCTCTTTGAAACTTTGCCTATAAATTAAGGTAATACACTCAAAAATGTGACATTTTGTTTTTTTTCTTATAATTTCAGTAAATTAAAAAAAACAAAAAAAAACATCAAATTAGACGGTAGTGAGTAAAACCATCCAAGAGTAACAGGTCTAACTTGCCGTATTTAAATCTCTGACATGCTGGGGCTGGTGTTCACTCTGCTGCTGTAGTGTGTGGTGTCAACCTGCCAAGATCTTTAGGCCTTAAGCAAAAGTGTTGTGAATACTTGAAAGTCTGGCAAGGGATTTAAAAAGATCTCGAAATTAATTGAATAAATCCTGGAAGGAAAATTATCTACAAGTGGCATATTTATTTATTTTTTAACTGACAGTTTATCTAGGACTAGCCACCCCAGCTACTTCAGCTCAAGAGTAGACTGGTGCAAAAAGAAGTCTCAAAGAAACTCTAAACTCCATTGTAGGATCTGTGGGTAAATCTTGCAACTGTTGATGCCGAAGTCCACGCATCTACAATCAGAAAGAAACTGCACAAATGTGGTCTGCATGGCAGGGCATCTTGGAAAAAGGCTTTGCTGTCCACAAGGGACATAAAAAAAAGAAAGTCTTCCAACAAACAAGAGAACATATACGAGGCAAAGACTAGACATTTTGTAATAATATGCTCTGGACAGACGGATCAGACGGTTTTCAGGAGAAGAACTTAATCTTCTTTAATATGTCTCAAATATGCCCAAAAAAAAATAATCCGTTTCCATGTGAAGTACTTTTTTTCATATGAAAGGGAAAATAATTTCCCAAATTTTGGGATAAATAAAGAATTTCTTATTCTTATTGTTATATTACAATTACAGACCAAAATGCAATGCATCTTACAGGCATGTTTTGTTTAATAAAAGTTGTAAAAGCAGAAAACTACTACTACTACACGAATAAGTTTCTTGAGGTCTATTGATCTATTATCAACTGCTAGCTCTTTCCATATCCATCTAATGAATATTTGAATATTCGTATGTATGTTATTACATAGATTAAAATCAAATTAGAAGAAAGTATGGATCCTTGGGCTTTTCTGCCATCCCTATTGTTCAGTATTATGACTTTATTTCTAAGGCAGTCGGGAAAAAAAAAGTATGTGACTAATGTCAAAATCAATTTTTCTCTTGCCACCATGTTCTGATAAGGTCATTGGGACCTTTTTTCTTCTGCTCATAAGTTCTGTCTATATCAGTCTCCATCACTCAAGGCATTGAATACTTGTCAGTAATAATATCGGTGATAACTTGAGATTTCTTTTAATTAAAAGTACTCAAGATTGGGGGGTAGAGGACTGCTATAGTCATTGTTCAAGATTACATTAATGCAGAGGCCTATTCATACATGATCGATATAGCAAATATGAAAAAGAGATTAAACAGGTACTCATTCTGAAGCCCTACATGTCAAGAATATAATTGATATTACTTATTTTCTTCATTTAACCAGGAAAATATTGAGAATAACCTTGTTTACAATTCCAACACAATGACAACATTTATACATGGAATATCTTTTACAGAATATCAATAAAATAAGAAATCATTATCCATAGTGTGGCCTATGTATTAAGAAAAGGCAGATGGTAAAACCTACTAACAGTCACATTAGTAAAAAAGGGTCTTTAGTGTAGTGAAGCATGAAGGTGTGATGAGTTCAGTGCTTTTTGAATGGTTGTACTTTTTCAGATCATTCTGTTCTATCTTAGAGATAGAGTGCTGGAAGGCTTTGGAACCAGAATCAGCAGAGGAATAGAACCTTGGGTGAGCTAAAGCTTGAACAAAGGCTATACATAAACTAGGCAATGGAGAGAAAACATGACAAACAAACTGAAGAAATAACCTCTGATTTTATTTTATTTTTTTAAATTGAAAACTGAAATACACCAGGTACACACATTGTGCACCATACCCACTAATTCGAAGTCAGGGCTGTTAAAAGACTAACAGACTAATACAATGAAATGATTATTGTTGAGCCTCCCTATCCTTGAATTGTCTGACTGTAGTGCCTGTGGACACATTCAGTAAAGCCTGTTTCCCTGCCCTTAAATTAAACTGATTTAAATTCTCGATAAGCATCGTCTCTTCAACTGCGATCTTATCATCCATCCCTTCCACTTCAAAATGGGTCAGTGTATCATCGCTGTGATATTAAAGACATTTGATGTGGGCTGCAAAATGTGACATTTCACTGCAGTGTTTACAGTATATTTGACCAAAACCCAACTGGCTCAGATGTTTGGGTGTTTTTGTCATTATACAGTGCAAATATTCAAAGACTATAGCATATTTGCCTGTGAATCTAGATTGGTGCAAAAAGCCATTTATTGCTCATTCTGTAGAATAGCATCCATCCATCTGAAAGGGAATTAGTTATCACAGGCCTGCAGGGAGCCTTTATAGAGTTTTGTTTCAAAGAATGGGTTACTACAAGTTGATTTGTGTTTGCTAAACAAGCAACATCAGAAGCAGAAAGAAGAAACAACAAATAAGAAGCAGTGGGAAGTTTCATCTATTGTGTAAATATGTTCCATCAAGATTTCTTTATTTAAAAGTTTTTTTTTTTCCTGTTTCTCCAGCCTATGATGTTGGGCTACTACAATAGCCTGACACACACATTTGTTTGTGGGTGGTCTCATGTTTCATGTGAATGAACACATTAATTCTCTTACATCAAGTACAAGTGTATGTTTAAAATCATTCCTACAAGAAAACAAACCATGTAAACCTAAACTTCAAAATAAATCTGAGTATACTCCTATGTAATATCAGTAAAATGTTGAAAGAAAAAGTCCCACCTCAGCGTGATAGTACACAATTATACAAAAATCTGTTTACTCTGATGACATAACAGAAGTGATTATTTCTCCTTAAGACTAAACACATGAACAAGGCTATAAAAGAGTTTGTGAACAGCCAGCCTTTTCAATTTCACTTTTGTGATGCTGGAAAATGGCTACAGATTTTTGATCACTGCCTGAGCATTAAGCTGCCAAACTTTAGCTGAAACACCATTACAATAGTGGCTTGGAAGTATAAAAGAAGCCATATTACTTGCATGGCCATACATCTTGCAGTGCTCTTGATCGGGACCATTACCACCTGAGCAGGACCACTACAGTGGTCATTGAGAGATGGTTTTATGAATGCAAGTTAAATACTGAATGAGAAGATGAGATCCAGTCTCAAAAACCTAAGCAGAAACTTTTCAACACAAAGTCACAGATTTTTATATTTTAAATTTTATTTGGTTATTTATTTATTTATTTTGAAAATTGTACAGGGATGCACTTAGTTTTGTTGTATGCTACATAATCTTAATTTGTATCTCACCAGCAAAAACAAACCCTGTTGCTAAAATGGCCCTAAAAGGATGTGAGAACCTGTCTGAAAGCCAGCTGTTCTGCAGCTGTTAGATGGTTATTTGTAGGCAAATATTGCACATGATCCTTTCCCAAAGTTACCGGTTACCTTATGTAAAATGAGTATTATAAGTCCACGTGGATACTGACAAGCTACTGTACTGTTTGGTGTCTCGAAATAGCAAAGATCTATATTTGTGTGTGTATGTGTGTGTGTAATCATATTGCCTGAATAGCCTAATCAATAGGCCTATCTAGTCTCCAGAGTAACCACTGCTATTGTCAGAGTCAGCTAAAGGTCAGAGTTTAGCTAAAAAGGAAACATTATTATTATTATCATCATCATCATCATCATCATCATCATCATCATTATTATTATTATTATATTTGAGATGGAGGAAGCCGTGATCAAGTCTGTTATTATCCAAATTTCGCGCGTGCGCAGTAGCTATATTTTCTAGCCTGTTAAGCTACCCCAGCCAGCTAGACAAATGTAAGCTAGCACAGAAATAAATTAGACAAAGAAACCTTGTAAAGAGACTGAATGAAAAAGAGTTCAAAGTGACGGACGGTGAAAGGAGCAGGTGTAACACAAAGCTATATGCGTTATTCGATATATGTGGGAGTATGAAATTGAGAGGTACGCCGTCACCACGTCTTTTTAAACTTTTTGTCAGCAGCCAGTAGAGAGATTAGCTTTGGCTAGCCGCTAGTTAGCCGATGTTGTTTTCCCACCAGCAGATTGAACCAAAGCGCGAGGGTTTCCATTAGCTTCGTTAGTTAGCATCCTGTCATAGGGATCAGTGAAGGCCTTTTGTTTTACGCCGGCTAATGCGGGGACTGAACAACACTCACCGAATCAACTTGAGGTATCTTTAGTTAGTTTGTGTCGCAAATAAGAAGTAGCATAACTGATGTAAGTCTGCTGGATAGCATGCGAACAGATTTATTGCTAACATGCTGTGTGCTAGCTGATCAGTATTCGCCGTATTTGCGATCTAAATGCTAAAGTGAAGTTAACATTAATCTTGCTAATGAGAGGGTTAGCCACATACGTATTGAATATAAAATCGACGAATTTGCTAACTCTGATGATTCCCATTTAATGGCTGTTCTTGTTTAAACTAGCTTATTGTTAAATGACGACATATGGTGAAGCGGCGTTGATGATTGTCTGGAAATTTGTATTGATACTTAAGCTAACATTGAGCTGTTGCTTTATTCGCTGTTGTTTTTTTTTTTCTTTTTCGTATTAACTTACTGGTAGTCGCATCCGCTTACATCTCGAATAGCATATAAAGTAGTGTAAGCTGTAAGGCTCAGTACAACTACAGTGATGTAACTTTTAGCTAATGCAAACTAGCTAGTTGAATGTTAGTCCGCATAGCATCATCTCTGTTGTATTAGAGGCGAGGTAGCAAAACTCCAGCTAATGTGTTAGCCAAACAAAGTTGCAGATGAATCTTGAGTTTAACTGACTGACCTATGGGCCGAGCATTCACTTATAGGATGGAGTGTAAGATAAAGAATATCTAAATTTTCGTTAACATTTAGCATAGCAAAATACTGAAAGCCTAAACTACCAATCTGGGCTATCAATATATTCTCGTAACTGATGCAATCAGTTTTTAATAACGTGGCATTCGTGAATGATTTGAAAACTCTCACTTTCATGTGGTGTCTTCATTGGCAGTTATGTTTTGTTAAATGTGACGGTTTTCGTTTATGACTAATGAGGCTTCACTTCCAGATGTTTCTGTGGCATAGGGACCCTTTAGTTACTAAGAGATATGTATATCAGGTCCATGTTCAAGGCCTAATGTTGTTGTTTTTTTTGTTTTTGTAGTGTGTAACATGAAGATGAGGTCATGAAGGATCCTGTGATAACCTAAAAGCACCCATCTGTGTACATTTCAACCATTCAGGAGGTGATTGTAAAGCTTCTTGCTCATGCTGTTTAAACTAATAGGCTCAAATCTGTGCAGACTTGATTGTATGGATGCTCTGTGTGTGGATTCAGTTTGATTACTTGCAGCACCTCCACCTCAGCTAAGTCTGATACAAAGACTTAAACTGAAAACCACACATACACACAGGCGTGCTCAAGTGTGTTGCATTAGATTATGTAAAATTACCCCTTGGACAATTTCCTAAATGAGCATTAAGAATGTAGTATTGCCATGAACCCAAGAATAGACATAGAGAGGAGTCATATGGGAGTCTGCAACATTTCACTTATAATGCTTTTACAACCAATTCATTGACTGCTGGTTTTTAATGAACAATTTTTTTTGTTTGGGTTATTAAACTACATAATGTATTATGGTGTGCAATGGGCGAACAAAGTCAGCAAGCACACAAAGCATAAAGCAGCACAATAACATGTAGAGATTTTAGATAAACAGTTGTGCAGAGCTTTAATTTACATTATTGCTATACTGTGTAGTAAAGCATGTACTACACAGTATATCTATAATGTACTGTGTAGTAGATGCAGCTAAATGGATCAGGAAATGTAAAGAATTGGAAGAATTTCAGTGTAGCATATGGCAGTAGGGAGGAAAAAAAAGATGACTATTGCCAGGGAACATAACTGAAAGACGAACAGTAGTTTCAGCAGTGTCATCTTTAAATCTCCTTTGTTGAGGTTTTTTGTTTTTGTTTGTTTGTTTTTCAGAAAGCAATGTATTTGTATACAGTAAAGTAAAAGGTTTGTAATGTTTGCCAGTTGTCTAAAGCTCTTCAACATTCTGGACCTGTCTGGTCACTTTTAATAATAATTTACTCCAGGGGAGCTTGATAAAGATCACAGGGCTTTAGAGACTTTTGAACTTCACTCTGCAAAAAAAAAAAAGAAAAACCTTAAATGTTCTTACATTAAAAAAAAACCCAATGTGATTCAGCTGCAGTATATGCAAATATCTTGTTATTACAATGACATGGAGCCATTGCTTTTTTCCAGCAATATTTGCAGTGAGATGTATTTCAAACCTGAAGATGGTGTCTGAATATTAGACCTGCAGTTCAAATGAGCTGTAAATCCTACTTCAGTTCGAGCTGTGCTGAATATGATTAAATCAATCAACATTTTGTTTTCTAACCATGACTGCTGAAAGCTAATCTTTTGATTTATTTAGTTATTTTATTTATTTGACTGTTTTCATTGAATTTTCTTGCTTTTATGGCATTTGTAATAAATGAGGTTGAATGTATCTTTACTTAGGCTTTTGGGGTGTGCCTTTAAAGGCCTTATAACTAGTGACTGTAAAGTTTCAGGTACTTTTCACATAAAGGTAGAGTACAGAGAATATAGTTTACTATACACACTTATGGTTTCATTTTCATTTTGTTTACCTCAGTCTCATGGTTAAAATGTGTGCACAGACCAATTCATATTAATTTAATTCAGTTTGCTAGGCCCATTCTGACTGCAAAATTTAAATTTTGTAAAAAGGCTGAACTTTATGTTGTTAGTTTATTTAAAAATACTTGTTACTTATTGTTTTCTTGTAATGTTAGTGCTTTAAGGACACGTGTGAGTGGTACCACAGAGCCAGCGATGTCACGGGTTCCCACCCCTCCTCCTCCTGGGGAGATGTCAAGTGGACCTGTGGCAGAGAGCTGGTGTTACACACAGGTATGAGCATAAGTGGACTCTTTGTATTCTGTTCTGCACATATTAATAGAACTGATTTTGTTTTAGATAATATTTAAATTTAAAGGACAATGTTATACACAACTGTAGTTACAGGTAGTAATGGCAAATATTGTTAAATATATTACAGGCCACCCAATTCAGAGGGCAGCGAAATAAAACATAATTTTATTTAACTTTTTTTTTATTTTTTGAAAAAGAGAGGAAAAAATTAACTTTTTTCTATGACTAACAATATTGTGATTTTTTTAAATTATTATTTTATGCTGCACATGGCCTGAGTCTGTGAATAGCAGGACATAGTAAAACAACTTGGTTACCTGCCTGAGAAATTGATGTGTAGCCTGCCACCTGCAGCTCCTCATCAAACTAGCTATTTGTCCTTTTTGTATTGCAAAAGGAAAGTCAGCTTGTGTTTTGCTTGTAATGTGACGCTGCAGAAGTAGGAAATGCTTATTTTGCTTTTGTGGTAACTTAATACAGCATTTTTTTTCTTGAGTATGACTCCAATACACTACATTTGTGATACTGCATGTCTATCTAAATATTCAGTACTTTCATAAGCGGGTCACAGACTCGTGTTGTCTCATTGTAAAGAGATGGTGACTTGGCAGGCATTAAAAAACATTGAAATCTTCTTGATTGCCACTTCAAATGTAGATTGTTTTAGTGTTAGTTTGAAATCATATTGCTGTGTTTCCTTCCCAAATTGTATTTTCCTCAGTATGTTATTAATCTTTGTAGAGCAGACTGTTTGATATGTCGTGTTGGGAAAAGCACAGCTGTTAAATAATGATGGGTCCATTCTATACAGTAATCCAGTATGCACAACATTAGGATTGCAAAACTGAAAAGCTAAATGGATTTCAGTACTTATTAAGTTTATAATTTACACCTGTGATTTTCCTACTGTGACACTTGCCAAACTATCATAATTTAGTGTGGGAGTATGTTGTTGAGTTTCAGCTTCAGGTCTCATAGTTCTGCATGCTTCTCCTTGTTCAAGGTCAAAGTTGTGAAGTTTTCCTACATGTGGACCATAAACAACTTTAGTTTTTGCAGAGAGGAAATGGGAGAAGTGTTGAAGAGCTCAACCTTCTCTTCTGGCCCTAATGACAAAATGAAATGGTAAGTACTCAGTTTAAACCTTTTACTGTTGTTTTTTTTGTTTGTTTTTTTTTTTTTTTCAGGTTTTCT
>VUQI01003781.1:22908-38191 GCA_015106735.1 Paratilapia polleni | reverse complement strand
GCCCTGAAAATTGTTTATGTCTGTCTTGAATAGCTTTTAGAGTTTTTGAAATTCTCAACACTCTAAACATGGTTTAGCTTTTTACTGTTTATTTTTAGTGTTTATTTTATATCCAGTTTTGACATATTCAGTTTCTAGAATTTCCCCAAACAAACATGCATGTCATGGACATGTATGTATGTTTTGTTTCAGTGTGAGAACTCTGCACGTAAGTGATAATTACACACAGCCACTCAAAATAAGAAAATTGCCCCTAAAGGCTTGTCATAGTGTTGTTTCAATGAAAGTGATGAAAGCAGTAGTGTCTTCTCAAATTTGTAAGATAACTGATGTGCGGTGTTATCTGTTTACTTGGCAGGTGTCTGCGAGTCAATCCAAAGGGACTTGATGATGAAAGCAAAGATTATCTGTCATTGTATTTACTTCTTGTTAGCTGTCCAAAAAGTGAAGTCAGAGCAAAGTTCAAGTTTTCTTTGTTGAATGCTAAAAGAGAGGAGACAAAAGCGATGGGTGAGTGCAAGCAATCACAAACGTCATCATATCTAATTATTCTGGGTATTTTGGGGTTCCTTTTTATTCCCAGCTTAAAAAGGCTGTAACAAGACTTCAAATTGTTTTTCTCCTGGTTGCAGAAAGCCAAAGAGCATATAGATTTGTCCAAGGCAAAGACTGGGGCTTCAAAAAATTTATAAGAAGAGATTTCCTCCTTGATGAAGCCAATGGACTCTTACCAGATGACAAGCTCACCCTGTTCTGTGAGGTAATCCTTCCTTTTATTCTTCAAATTAAAGTGGTGCGATTTTGTTGTTTATGCACTTTTTATATTTAACAAAATTACAAATAATACAGAACCACAATTTATACACTAGTTTGGAATCAAAGTTCAGTTGATTGCAAAAGTTGGAAATGATGAGATTTACATTTATGTGGTTCTTTCCAATGACATTTGGCTAATTTAATGTGCCTGATTATGCTCTTTTTCTGTTATTTTGCACCACTTGTTGTCTGTGGCTTATAAATTGTTTATTTGTTGTGTTAACTCTTAAATGAAGACATCAAAATTAGATCACTGTTATATGAAAGCATTTATATCTATAGTGCAACCTTTTAATGGATTGAAGGTCTTTGCATGACCAGTTTACACCTGAGTGTACGCTGCAGTGCAGCATATTATTAGGATTTGCTTCAAATGACATTGAACTGCTGGCAAAAGAAATGTTTCCCCCATCAGACATCATTTATGGTGAAGCTTGTTTTTGAAGTAATTGAGTTTGGTGTGTCAAGAAGAATGAAGATCTCCTGAAGTGTTCTTTCAAGGGACAAGTTAAGTGAGGTGTCAATGAATTTTGATGTACTTGCAATTGAGTTAGTACTGCCAGGATTGAGTGTGCCAGCTAGCAGTTCCAGAAAGATTGAACAGTTTCAGGGAAATTGCCACTTTGATAAATAAAGTACGTTAAAATTAAAGACAAAATGCCTCTTCTCATCAATTAGGAATGTCGAGAGAGTTAATTAATTTTGGTTTCAAGTGGTTGTATGTTCGCAAGCAATATGCCATCCGAAGTGTAGGTTCCCAAGTCTGGAAAATACACGTTAAAACAAACAAATCAAATTAGATTGGTCTCTAATGCAGTGTTGCATATTTGCAACTGGATTTGTTAACATGTTATGGCTCAATACGACAGCTTCAGTTTGTTTTTCTCTCTACAATACATGCCCAGGTAAGTGTTGTCCAGGATTCTGTTAACATTTCGGGCCAGTCCAACATGAACATGCTGAAGGTACCAGAGTGTCAGCTGTCTGATGACCTGGGGAACCTGTGGGAGTGTTCACGCTTCACAGACTGCAGCCTCTACGTGGGAGGGCAGGAGTTCAAAGCCCACAAATCCATCCTTGCAGGTAAGACCTCCCTGGCCCCCACAACTTAAGTTTGTAACAACTCGGAGAAAAGCCCTCAAATGGGCCTAGAAAGACACATCTATGCCTCTTCTTAATAGCTTCAGCAGATACCCATAAGTACCTCGAAAGGCTACGAACAGTCCATGTTCATGGCTTGATTTGTAGAGGCCTACTTGTGCTGTGGGTGCTAATCCACCCCACTACCCCTGCTTGGCCCTGCTTGACCCAGATGACTGTAGGATTCAAGAGATTGAGAGGCTGGCTCTGTTCTCTAGCTCATCTTCATTAGACATGGTGGAAGCCTCAGTGTTCAAGGGGGAAATACAAAGACAGACAAAATGGCAGCAGTATAAAATTTGCAGCATTTTATTGTGATAGTATTGATATTTTGTGCACTTTTTACATAATTCTCATAACATCTTAATAACTTGTTTTATACTGTTCCATCATATGACATTGATGTTGGTATGCCCTGATCAGTAACATCTGATCAGTAACATCTGATTTGCTTAGCTAACATGCTCAATATTACATTGACGAATCCTTTGTAAACACTAAATTTATTTATTTATTTATTTATTTTTTATTTTTTGACAGCGAGGTCGCCAGTTTTTAATGCTATGTTTGAACATGAAATGGAGGAGAGTAAAAAGGTAGGAATAAAGTGTTATTGTCATGTGCTGTTGGCAGTTCATTTCAGTACTTCATTGCTTTTGTGTCTACATATACCAGGTTCTTGTACTAAAGAAACCTCTTGTCTGTTTTTGCAGAACCGTGTTGACATCAGTGATGTGGATCCAGATGTCTTTAAGGAAATGATGGGCTTCATCTATACAGGGAAGGCACCAAATTTGGAGAAAATGGCAGACAATTTGCTGGCAGCTGCAGATAAAGTAAGTGCCTAATGAGTTGGTGCCTTTGCTAATATTTGATGAAACATCTACCTTCAGTTTATTTTGTTTTGTTTTTTAAAGCAGAAAGTTAATCATATGGTATTACTACTTTGTGTTATATCAAGATCGTAATAACACTGGTAACTGGTAAAACATTGAAACAGTAAAGCTGAAATAGAAATTGGATGCACTATTGTCATGGACAGTAATGTACCTTGCGTGAGTGTTTGAAGCCTCCAGCTGCTCAGTGAGTGGAACATGCAGCACTGTATGTTAAGTCAATGAGGCTTCAGGGCTAATGCGGTCTGTTCTGTAATTATGCAGCTGTTAGCCTGCATCTAATGTAACATGATTTCAGTATTGATAGTCTATATATTTTGTTTATTTCTGTCTTGACAACTTTTTTTTGAACATGCTGATACATAGTATGCACTTAGAAAACACATATACATATAGATAGTACAGCTCTTCAAACCTTTAAGTGCTGATTTAACAGAAGTTATTGATAATATTGTTGCTGAAAGTTTGTGCCAATACTGATTGGGTGATTAGTCTAATATCTTGATATAGAGCTATTATGGTGTAGCTGGAAAAAGGTTAAACCTTTAGAAGAATGAAAACTGTACTTAGTGAGTTTTCTTTTGTTCTTGTAAACACAGTGCCTCAGGAATGCCTCAAGGGTATTTCTTCAGATTTTGCACAAACCATCATCCTGACTCAGGGATGCACTTATTAGGTCTTGGTTGTCAAAGCTCAAGGTCCCTGTGACCTCACAAAATACATTTTGCTGTAAACTGTATTTAAAAGATGGATGGTGCCATCATTTTGAAGTTTCAGCATTGCCACTGCCATGTTGGTTTGCATTCATAAACTGTACAAGTGCAATGTACAGGCACACATAATAGCTAACCTTACTACTTGGATGGGCTGCACCACACAGCAAGCCATATCATTTTTCAGATAATTCAATTAAAAGTGCTCCAGAAGCCATCAACAGTACAAACAAGGTGGAGAGGTCAGTGACTTGAATGAGCAAAGGTGATATTACGCAGACAGCAGTTGGCCAAAGCTCCCTGCGTTGGTACACCTGTCAGTCAAAGCAGCTACCCTCCTAACCTGCCTCACCAGGATTCAGGCCGACCATACAGTGGTTGTGAGGGGAGGAAACATCCAGAGATGCTAAAAAACATTTTTTTTAGAACTGGGCTGTGAACATGCTGTTCAGTGCTCTTTAGTTGGACATTTTAACACAGGAGGGTATGGGGATTGACCTGCTCTTGGAGCTAGGATCAGGTGGCCACTAGAGGAAATGCGGTTTGTGGCGTTTATTTCATTTTTTTAGCCTCAGCGGTTGCTGCTTGGCTTTTGCCCATAACTGAAGAAAATAAAAATGGTAGTTATAAAAATTATACACAAATGTTTAATGGCTTCAGATAATGAAATGGCATTTTATAGGTCAAAGGTCACCTTCAATGATATGTTCAACAATGTTGCTTGGTTACTTGAGAACAGAACAGAACAGATTTTGACCATATTTCACATTTGGTCAGACATTGAATTGTTGACACGATCTTGGAACTCGCCCGTCTTAAAGTAGTGCTCCTGTGTTGAAGAGGCGTAAGCATGTGAAGCATCCATGTTTTAGAGTTTGTAGCATCTTTGCAGAAACATCCTTTTTCAAAGAGTGTCATGGTTACAACTTTGTGCTTTATTACAACCAGCTTTACCGGCCAAACATGAACGCCGACAAATAATTTGACTCAGTTTTTTGTTTCTGTCAGTGAACTTGTGCACCTATACTGTAGACACACAGCACAAAACATGTTTTTTTTGTTAATTCCTTCAGTCTCCCCTATATAAGTCATAAGTTTGAAAAGAATTGAATATAAACTGCAACTTAACTGGTTCACAGAGGCATAAAACTACAAGGTAGTACTTTTAGTTTTATTTAAAATACATGTCTTAGGAACCTTCTGATTTAACATTTTGAATCCTCTTGAATTTTTCTCCATTCCTAGTGGAGCTGAATCATACACATGTATTACAGTAACTGATTGCAACCATGGCCTTAATGTGCATTTGCAGTAACTGAGACAAAACCTTATATCATGGGCATTTATTTTACATGTAGAGTATAATTGCTGCTTTCTGTGTCCCCCTCTATCACCTCCACCCCAGTATGCTCTTGAGCGTTTAAAGGTTATGTGTGAAGAGGCCTTGTGCAACAGCCTTTCAGTGGAGAATGTGGCCGACACCCTCATCCTGGCTGACTTGCACAGTGCCGAGCAGCTCAAAGCACAAGCCATAGATTTTATCAACAGGCAAGTATCGCAAAAAAAAAAAAAAAACTCCAGTGATAAATTCCTGCTGCCATTTCTGTTTACCAGCCCTGAATGCTTACCTTTTTATCTCCTTGCCATAGGTGCAGTGTCCTGAGACAGCTGGGCTGTAAAGATGGAAAGAACTGGAATAGCAAGTATGTAATTAGCTGATATATGTGACACAAGATTAATACCACACTCTTATCTCTTCCCACAACCAGATGCATTAGAATTCATTGTTTTAGCCCAGGTAGACAGAGTGCTATTTGCCTTTTCAGTTTGAAGCTCCATATCTTTGTATCCAAGTTATTAATAGACTCATTCCTGGATAAACCCTGGAAATGGAATATTTGTAGAATCTTAAAAAGAAGGGAGGTGGTCGCTGTGGGAAGTTTTTCTTTCAGATGATGTAGTGCGGTGTTACAGGACACCTTGAAATATTAAACTTATTTCTGTCTGTTGTATTCACAGCGCGAAGGCATTCCAATGCTCTATTAATTTCAGTTTATGCATGTGTGCGGAAAGCACTAATGGCCCTTTTTCAAGTTCAGCATACAACTCACAAATCAAATCCCACTTATTTGCTTTGTCATTACAATCTCATTTATGTTTATTGGTTTTTAATGTGCAGATTATCATGTCTGAGTGTCTGACTTCATTTTGCATGTGCTTACAGTCATGCTACGGATATAATGGAGACTGCAGGCTGGAAGTCAATGATCCAGTCTCATCCTCACTTGGTAGCTGAAGCCTTTCGTGCCCTGGCTTCAGCACAGTGCCCACCCTTTGGTCTTCCCAGGAAGCGCCTAAAACAGTCTTGACTGCCCGACTGTGTCCCAGGACTTTACTGGAGGTGTGAAGCATGGGTTTACAAAGGAAGGACTAGCAAGGTTACCACTCTTTATTTCCACCAAAACTGAACACACTTGAATAAAGAAGAGTGGGGCTTTCTGGCCAGGGATGTGGGGAGGCTGGCACTTGGAAGACTGACATCAATCGATTGGGGGGAAAAAAAAGAAAAATTGGTTCACTCGGTGTTGCTTGCTTGCTTTGCTGCCCGAACTGAATTCTGTTCAGCCTGGGTAGCAAGTCAAGCTGTCTGCTACAGTTTTATTTTTCCTGTAATTTTAAAAATGGCCTTAATATATCTGCCATTGCTCTGGAGCTGCTCTGGAGTACTTTGTCTATTTTACTCTGTGCCTGCCTTGTCACAAAGACCAGGCCTCCTCCAGGTTGCACTAGTTCCCATGAATAGTCATTTTGATATGGAGTTCTATAGGAACGTAACAAAGGTTTAACTAAATGGGAAATATTATATATTTGTAATGTTTAGCCCGTTTTGTGACTAGACATTAAAAAGCATGAACACTTTCAGTGCAAGGTCAGTTCTTTACACTTTTTAAAAGATGCGTATGCCCCATATTGATGGCACCATTTCTATGTAAATGACAGTTAAACCATCTTCAAAAGACCAATGTACAAGAAAGTGTGTCCTATTGCATATTTGTGGGGGGAAATAGTGATCTGCCATTATGAAGACCTGGTGTCAATCCTTGTAAAACACTTTGGCCCTAATATATTAAAACATTGGACATATATGGACATATTTACTCAGTCTCCCATTTGAATGACATATTCCAGATCATACGTCTGTGAACTGTTATAGATTCAATTTTGAGAATTTGTTTCTTTAGTATTGCCAACTTGCAAATATTATATATTCTCAATATATTGTGGTTAACTAAAAGTGGAGAGACTAATGCATGGTCATGTTATTGTCAAAAGAAAGTGTCCAAGTACCAATTTTGTTTTTAACCATTTTTTTCTGCAATTATCTGACATATTTGTGCAGAATAAAATTAATTGAGTATGTGCAAAATCTTCCTCTAACATGCTTGGATATCTGTAGGATGCTGAGCATCACTTCTACTGGCAATGTTATTCTGTGTTTGAATGAGGGGTTGTCATGTTTATTCAGTCCGTCTTGTATGTTGTGTGGCGTGACAGACACTTCAGAGGATTTTGTAAATTAAGAGTAGCATCATTTTTACATGATATTACTCATCATTCAGCGTCATGTTGGGATGTTGAAACTTTGGAAGCAAAAAAAGATGAAGTTGTTGTCTGCAAGAATGCCTGCATTAACCCATTAAAACATTTTCCAGCAGTCTGAAGTGGCCTAGGTTTATTTTTTTCTGTTTTAAACTGGAGAATGTTGAGCTCAATGTGGAAGGATGGTTATTATCCACACTGTTTCTTTTAATGGTTGTACTAATGGATTCAGGTATTGGGCTGAGGTGATTTTTCTTTTCCCTTTCTTTTTCTTTTTTCTTTCTTTTTTTGGAGGGGTTCTCTCTCTTTTTTTTTTTCTTTTTTTTTAATAATTAGACAACAACACCACTGTGATAATCAAAAGAAAATGTGCTTCAACTGCATTAGCATAGTACCATGTTAAATGTTGAACCTTTGTTCAACACATAAAAGACCTGTCTTTTTTTTTTTTTTCCCCTCATTTTATGTGTGAATGCTTGGCACAAGCCCTAATTAAAGTGAATGTGAGGCCACTCTTTTCTGCTGGAAGAGAAGTCTTCATCAGCAGCTTGCTGATCCTCATCCGCCCCTCTCAGCACAGATCCCAGGAAAAGACCTGATACCATCTCTGCTTTAGGACGCCTCTCCAACCTTTTATCTTCCTCCTTCGCGTTCCTCTACTTACTTTAAAGCTTGAGAGAGAAGATGCCAGCGGTATCAAAATTGACAATTTCTTCTGTTATTTTGATTGTTGGAAATGAGCAGTGGATGCTGAAAAGTGAAATGTATGTTAACATTCCTTGTAGCTTTCCAAGGGATTTAGATGCATGGATGCATGCAGCAGGAAAGCCTAGTGTGACTTGATGCCTATAAGGAGTAGGTGCCTCACCCTGATCAGATAAGAGTAATGGAAGCGAATGAAAAGACCCCTGTCCCTGATGGCCACGGCAAAATGGATGTGCTCCCTGAGGTGTACCTCTGGTATCATCCACGCCTGTGGACACAGATTTATTGCCCATTAAAAAGCTACACTGAAATGTACCTCTTAAAATGGTGTGTTTATCCTGTTGAGAAGTCCTTTCAGGAATGAAACAAGACAACCATGAGCACCAACAGACTAGATGTGACTCAGTGTGACAATATGCTTTGAGCCAAGTTCAAATAAGGTTTAATGCCATAAAAACCTAATTTGATCTTTACAGTTACATTTTAACAAAATCAGAAATCAAATATTCCAAAATAAAAAGTGTAATTACACTATACACAGAAGAGCTCTTACTCCTATTTTTACAGGGGAAGCTACTGAAACAATTTTGAGCAAGCAGGAATCAAAATAGGTACAATCTGCAGTTACAAAAAATGGAAATCAAAGCAGTCTATCTCTAAGCAGAAATGACATTTATCTACATGATATTTCTTAACAAACACCAAAAAATAAGGTACGATATATTTGATATAGTTCTCTGGAAAAATTAGAGTAATCTGACATCATTTACTTTGAAGCCATAATTAACAAACACGCTTAGTTTTAGAATTACACATTAACACACAGCATTTGCACAAAGGAGTAGAACTTAAACATCAACATAGATCAGCTCCGAATTTCGTTCCTTATCATACACCTCACCTCGTGTATAAGATGACAGGATCATTTACAGCTGATGTGGAAAGACATAAGATACAACAAATAAAATGACATTGACGGAAATGGATTCTATGTCTTCAGTGGCACATGCCCTATCCTAAAAACCCTGGATATCTGCAAATAACAAAACCCATGCCATTTAACGTGGAAACGTTTTTTCACAAAAGCTTAAAAAAAACAACTTTGTGATTTCTTAGTCAAAGACATTACACTATGTATTACAAGACTGGATGTTATCCACTTTTACACAAAGTCAGTCAACTTAAGCCTGCTCTACTATTGGGAAATGTCTTATATTTCAAATTTAGTCCCACTTCTCATTAAAATTGCAGATGGATTTTGTACTTTTGCCTTTTTTTCCCCCCTTTTTGTTTCTTCACTCTTGGTAAATGAAATTTCCCAGGCTAATTAAAGCCTATTAAAGACAGGTAATGTCAGGGCTGGTGGCAGGACCATGACAAAGTGCTGATAATTGTCTGCCAGACTCACTAAATCCACCTGTCCTGCAATTATTGCTTCCCCCTCCCCACCTCTCCTGACACATTAATCCACTGTGGGGCTCACTAGGCAGGCTGATGCCTCAAAGTGCATCCTGCAAACACAGATGTTGGATCTCAGACTAGTTTAGCATACACATGCCTTATGATAATTGTACCAGAAAACCGACACATTTTAAGGAGCAAACAAGGCTGCAGCCATGTTAAGCTGGATAGGTACCTACATACAGTATGTTAGTAATTTATGATCATGCTCTCAGGTTTGTTATGCATTAGACTTGTTGGATGAATTTATTTTGTCATAAGCACTTTAGGAATTGGGTTGAATCAATCAAGTCACTTGATTTCAGTCCCCACAAGACAAAGATAACAGAGATAAAAGATTGGTTGTAAGACCATCTTAATTATTCATTGCTTCATGAAATAATTCCATTGATCAAAATAATTTGAAATAATAGACATTGTCCTGTCTGTGTTCTGTTAACAGGTACAAATGGATGTTAGCTCCACTTCAAAGGCAATGAACATATCATTTTGACTAATCATTCATAATGTAGTAATATTCCAAATGGGAATTTTTTTTAATTTTATGCCCCGTTGAATAACTTTATTAATGTTCAGGTATTGTAATTATTAATGTTATTGAAAGTCCTGTCATACTTCATCCCATTGCTGTTTAAACAAGGTGAGAAAATTGAAAATGTTGGCATTAGTGCAGCTCTTGAAGAAGCCAGCTATGCACTTCCAACTCAGGAGAGCTCCATGCCTATGGTCTAGCCTTGAAGAAAACATCTGGACAACATACTAATTATACCAGTGGTTTACACAACACATGTGCTGTTGTGATGGGGAAGATTCATCCAGGGTTGGTTGCTACCTCTTGAATCCCAAGCCAGCCCCTAAAGCCAAGTCCCTGTACACCTAACTATCTGAAGTGTTAAACTTGTATACTTGTGCAGTATATACAAAAGTTTCACCAAATCCCTCCAGTGTGTGTCCCTTAGTAAGTTGCACTTCTTCCAACATGTCTCAGGTATTTAGGTATTTTGGGACAAGGAGTTTAGAGCCTGACATTTACATTATTTGAAGATTAAACAAAAGGCTGATGCAGATTAACAACATCTAGGTCACCCTGTGGAGGAGTAAGGTGTGTCACTGTGGTAGTTGTAGTCAGGGCATACCTTCTGGACCAGTTTATAGTCTACACTGTAAAAGGCTATATAAATGCATATGACTTTGAAGGGTTTTGAGCATAGCCATGACACATGGCTCTGCGTCTGCTCCTGATAGCACACCTTGGATGGGTCAAAGTTGCACAAGGCAGTCTTCTTGTTGCGATCCGTCTTCTCATATTCAATGCGACAGTTGAATGATTTGGTGTCTTTGGTCTCCAGTGTGGACTGCTGGGCGATCTCAAACTCCACCACCTTGGAAGGTGGCACCAGGCTGACTGACACATTCCCTAGGCCCGTGGAGTTGTGGCGGAAGTAAACGCTAAACGTGCCGTTCCCATGGTCCACAATCTTTCCTGTGATCAGCAGGTTGAGTTTGACAGTCTTGATGTTGGAGTGGAAGTCTCCCCACCCAAACATCTTTTTGAATTTGCCAGTCTTGACGATGGGTCTGCGCTTAGTTCTGGCCTGTGTACCCTGAACATCTGTCTGGTTAGATAACCAGTCCCAAAAGTCCTCCATGTTGTGTAAATATGCCATTTCCCTCATGTTACTCTTGAACTCAGGGGAGCCCCTGGCAAACAAACGCAGGGGGTTGAGGATCCGTGGACTGGCCCCGGTGGGAGATATCTTCTGTTCATTATCGCTGTCCCTCCACTCAATGAGTTCTGTGACTCCATGCACTTTCCTGCATGTGACCTTCATAGGAAGCAGAGCACAGGTAGACAGAAAAAAAATATTAAGTGACATAAAAACCTTTGTGAAATATAATTTTACTTAAATGTATTACAAATTAATGTGACTCAATAACTGAGATACAGTCATATGAATGTTTTCACAGGACTCGATGCAGTCCTGTGAAAAACTAAGTACACCCTTATTGCTTCCATAGGAATTAAGAGGGTAAGTAGCAGCCAGGTGCTGCTGATCAAATGCATTTGATTAATTGATCATCAGCAAGTTGTGAGCACCTCTATAAAAGCACAAGTTCTGGCAGTTTGCTGATCTTGAGCATTCAGGTGTGTGTTCACACAATGCCACAATCTTCCTAGGAGTGGACATGCCAGCAAATTCACACCAAGGTCAGACCATGCAATGCTCAGAGAAATTGCAAAAAAAACCAGACAAGACCAGAGTGCAGATATTTGGCCATAAAGCACAGTGCCACGTTTGGCGAAAACCAAACACAGCATGTCAGGACAAACACCTCATACCACTGTCAAGCACGGTTGAGGAGGGGTTAGGATTTAGGTTTGTTTTGCAGCCACAGGACCTGGCATGTTGCAGTCATTGCATTGACCATGAACTCCTCTGTATACCAAAGTATTCAAGAGTCAAATGTGAGGCCGTCTGTCCGACAGCTAAAGGTTGGTCCAAATTGGGTCATGCAACAGGACAATGATCACAAGCACACCAGCAAATCTACAACAGAATGACTGAAAAAGAAAAGACTCAAGATGCTGCAGCAGCCCAGTCAAAGTCCAGACCTCAATACAATTGAAATGCTTTGGCGGGACCTTAAGAGAGCTGTGGATAAACAAATGCTCACAAACCTCAATAAACTGAAGCAATGTTGTAGAGAAGAGTGGGGCAGAATTCCTCTACAATGATGTGAGAGACTGATAAAGTCATACAGAAAGCAATTGCTTCAAGATAGTGCTGCTAAAGGTGGTTCTACAGTTACTGAATCATGGGGTGTACTTAGTTTTTTAACAGAACTGCATGGAGACTGTAGCTATTCCCAAGTATTTTACAGTATTTTATTTCTATGTGGAATTTAATTGTTCTTCCTGTGTCTGCGTGGGTTTTCTCTTTGTGCTCTGGTTTCCTCCCACAGCCAAAGACATGCATGTTAGGTTAATTGGTGATTCTAAATTGACCATAGGTGTGAATTTGACTGTGAATGATTGTCTGTCTTTTGGTGTTAGCCCTGTGATGGACTGGCAGCCTGTCCAAGGTGTACTGCCTCTCACTCATTGTCAGGTAGAATGGGCTTCAGCCCCACTGCTGCCCTAGTTGGTTAAGTAGTTAGTGGATGGATGGATGTTCTTTAAAAACTTTCTATTTGGTAATACCAAGTACATTAATTCACATGCATTCCACTTTGCTCCTCTACTTTGCATGTGTCTGTTTCACTGACATATAGCAGAGCAGAGGAGGAGCGAAGCAGACACACAAATGATGAAAAAAAAAAAGCACAAAAGAGCAGCAAAGCAGCAGCCGCAGAGAGCTGAAATGATAGAGTGCACATAGACAACATGAGCCTTTGAATAACTAATGTTGTTAATGTTAGATAAACTTTACTGACGATTGCCAGTTCTGACAAGTAAGCTCCACCTCACAAGCTGACAGGATTGGGCCCTTGGGTTTGCTATGTATGAAATCTAAATCTATGTTTTTGAGAACTGTCATTGGTACACTGCAGTGTGATGCTGCCGGTGAAAATATTCAGCCATGGTGTTGACTGCTTGTTTTGCTTTTATCTTCTAGCATATCCTAAAATCCTTTGTTGGGGGGTCTTTATAAAATTATCCAGTATGGCTTCTTTGAAAAAAGAAAGAAAAAATGCATATTCAATTTCTTTTTGATAGATCAGAAATTGATGGCATTTCATATATGTGTGAAAACATCTAGCCTGGCTCTATCCAGATAAAATCTGCCCATCAGAAGCTCTGAAGCTCACTGTATTACGTTTGGACAGCATTTATGTTAAGCTAAGCTATTAGGCTTCTGGCATTAACTAACTGCTTTGCCATAGGTGTGACTAAATTGTCAAAAAATAAATAAATAATAAAATAATAAAATAATGTATAGAAAAATACAGGTGAGAACATTCTCACTTTTCCCCTAGTAGTCTAGATAGTTCAGTTAAAGTTTAGATGGGCCTGTCTGCCTCATTTTGACGTGGATGGAAATCAGTTTGTAGTGCAACATTAAAGATTACATTTAGAAAACAGCAACATCTCTTACTATTGTAAACCCAGTTCCACAAAATACTATCTACACTTTTCATCGTGAAGCTTTACTTTTATCTACAATGTTATGGATGTCATGTGAGATGGTTGAAGATGATTACCGGTCTGAGGAAGAAGTTAAATTGCACTCACTGTTTGTTACTTAACAACCAGGATGAAATGATGATGAAATAGAAAGGGTTGTTCTAAATAAATAAATAGTAAATAATCATTAATAAAATATTTAAAATATGAAAGTACACACATGTAATTAAGTATTATGTAATACACTTCTATATAGTAATTAAGTATTATGTAATATACTTCAATATAATAGGAGCACCACAGAAGGGAGGAAACAAGAAATTTGTATCAAGCTAAGGACATTATTTTGGATGCACTGATGAACTCAGCTTCTAATATTTAGAGTGCATAGATCACAAGACTATAAAAATCCCATGGACTTAGAACAGAGGTGCTATTCTTACATACTCTGAAAATGAACTTTAGCTTGTATTCACCTACTGTAGTTGAATAAACAGTCTTCTACAGTAGTATGGTAAAGTATGCTAAATATAGTGCTAAGTGCTAATCCAGATGCAGCAATGAACTGTGATCCTTCCTTGTAACTCAAAGCCGTTTAGCTTCAGGAGCGATTCCTGGTCCACTTCAGATAAAGCTTTAATAATTCACAGCAATAAGCTTAGCTAGTTTTATTAGTAATTAGTAGTGCTGGGTTTTCCCCAGGCCCAGTTGTAGGGATCACTGAGAGAAGCAGATGTTGAAAGTACAGAGCAGCGGCTGTTTGAATTCTCACAGAGATGCTGCACACTATTTCCAGACTAATTATATTTTTGCTGTAAGCTGAACTGAGGCACATGTGTATAAAGCTAACAAACTAGGTCTGTCTACCACAGTTTGTTTTGTCACATACTCACAAACCTTTCCATCTGAAATGTAACGGGGCTGCAAATACCTTAAGCTGTGCTACTGTGTCTTATAATTACAGCTTTGCTTTACTGTGCTGCTTAGGTCCGAGACTGCGGTAACACTTTAATGCCTAAAGCGGAAGGTAATGGCTTGGCTATCTGGATATGTAATGTGAAATCAATGTGTCTCCCATGGACAGTGAGCCTGGCCCATCTATCACCTCTCACAATGCTTAATTAAGACAGTTGCTCCCTGTAAACATGGATGAATGAGGCAACACAGTAATAATGCCCCTCTGTGTAGTTCATCACATCCAGAGTCATTTAATCAACCAATTCCAGTGGCATTATTCCCCACTGAGAATGCCACTTAGTAATACCTTATGTGAGCTCAGCTGTTAATTTGATTTGACTCTTATAACATCACAACAGAAGACGATGCTAAACATAAAATCTGCCGGCTCCCAACAGGAACATTTCTCCTCTGCTGTGAACAAGGAAGATATGGCACTTGTCTTCTCACCAGCTCAAACTGTTATATCTTTAACACACTGGTGTCATGCTGTGCAGCTCCAGAGGTGAAACCAAATTGTCTTTCTGTGTAAATCTCAGGTGAGCTTTGTATAGAATGATTATAATGGAAATGAGAGAGGAGTTTAAGTATGATGAGCAACTGGGGAAATTGCTGTGACAACAAGGGGATCAGCAGAGGGATATCTAATACTTAAATGCCCCAAGAGAGATGAAGCACTAGGAACTTGAAAGCTGGCACTGACACATAGGCTTTGGTTTCTTTCTCTCTCGCTGCCTCCCTGCACAACCACAGCACCAACTCACACTCTAGCACACCTTGTTCATTTAGGCAGAAGTGGTGTCTCTTAAAAACCGACTAAAGGATTCTGAGGTTTTGTGCAAAAAAAAAAAAAAAAAAAGGAAAGGGCG
>VUQI01003777.1:10012-34318 GCA_015106735.1 Paratilapia polleni | reverse complement strand
CTCCTTCCCAATGTGCAGTTGTTCCAGCTCCTTCTGATCGTTCTCCTCCTCCTGCCAGTCGTAACTTCTGCACTTCCTGTTTCTCTGGCTTTGGCTGTGATGTCTGGAGCTGAGGTGAGAGGTCGCTGGGACCAGGTGCGCTGGAGCTGGCGTCGACTGGTCCGCCTGCTCTGCTACCTTTGTGTCTCCCGCTGTTAATCTGGCACGGTGTAAGCACATTTTGTTCTATTGTTCTCTCCATGAATAAGGTGTTATGCTAAGCTGCTTTGTCCGCCTGCCACGATTTTATGAAATGATTTGAACCAGGCTTTGTTGCCAGTTAGCAGTGCTGTATGCATCACAGAAAGCAAAGTTGATATCACTTTCTAATTAGCCACCCTTTTTTTTAAGTAGCATTAATGACAATAACAGTTTGTGTTGTTGATCGGTCATAATCCATTAATAAGGCTAACATCTTCTTTGCAAGATCATGAAAAATTGCCTTCCTGTTAATAAAGGTTTTTGTAAAGTATTCTGCAGGTATAAATTCAAACAAAAATGCTCATAAAAGTAAAACTGAAGTTTCAAATATTAGTTTAAGTGATGCCAAAACAGTCTATTGAATAAACTGTTGTGAAGGTCAAATGGTCCATTGATTGGGCCTTCATGTCATGTGTCATATTTGGGAAGCATAAACATACAATATGGCATCCCAAAATTTGCTCGTACAAAGGCCTTCAGATCAGTCTCTAAAACATTAGCAAGTGATTTATTAATCATTCTTAAAGATATTTGTCACAATCATATAAAATGGAAATGGGTACTGTTAAGTGGCATTGCAAAATTATACAAATACTGATCAGCTATAGCTTTAAAATCTGTCTGTTACTGTGTTGGCACCCATTGTTACCCACTGGGAATGGACACAGGACCTCAGGGGGTTTCTGTGGTTGTTGTTGTGGTACGTTGGTAATGAATCCTTTAGGTCCTGTGGGCAGCTGGGTGGGGACACGTGCCACGGATCCTCCATTGCATTAGGATCTGGGGAGTCTGAAGGCTGTGTTAAAGGTACAATGCGTAAAATGTCACCGCTATATGCCAGTAGATTACAGATTGCAGTCCAGTGAATTCTGTTTTCTTACCCCTTCCCAATTCAAGTGCGTAATCCTAGCTACGGTGGCCGCTGTAGGACAAACACCTTTTGTCAGCCAAGAGATATAAAAAAAAAATTAATTCAGACTATACCCCATAATGGCCATGGCGGGCCAGTGTGTTTCTATTACTGTTTGTGTAAAACAACATTTTTTTACATACTATGTTTTAACATATTTGAATAATATCAACAAATCAGGAATAAAAAATGGATATGTCTCAATTAAATATTTTGCAGTATTTTACATTTTCACCCCAGAGTCACCTCAAAAACTCTGGCCACCAATCATCTGTAGTGAGTGTAGGCTGTCAGTCCACTGTTTACCTCAGCTGTCAGTATGCTGAGTTAGAAGCGCCCATCTCTATTTACTCTGGAGGAGGCTGTAAAACTTTGTGAAAGGAGTCCGATACGGGTCGATGAGTCAGTGCAGCTCACCTCTGACCGATGACAGCAATACTGAGGTGAGTTGTCGAGGATTTCTTGAACTTCTCTGTCAGTAAGAACTGCTGTTTTTGCCACTGTTAGCCACTGTTATCCGGTGTTAGTGAAACTTTTTTTGAATAAACTCTCATACGATCTGACAATATAATCAAACTGTTTATCAGAGGGAAAGTGTGATTTTTAAGACACTCGAGCCTAACGTTAAATCAGTTCAATTCAATTTTATTTATATAGCGCCTACGAGTTCTCTTCTCCTCCGCCTTGGCGTACTACATCCAGTCACTGGCCACATACATAAAACGCGATTAGGCAGAACGGCGATAGCACTCTCAGCTACTGTATTCAATACTGTATGTATTTTTAATGGATTAATTCTAAGTTTGCATCAATTTGAATGTATGAGTACAATTTTTTTTTTCGATTAAATAACTTCAAAAATTTCCTTACTGTACCTTTAAGGCCTTGGAACTTTCAATGTATCTGTCATTTTCTTTATGAGCCGTTTTTGCTGCATGGTGGGACACATTATACTTCTGGTGGAGGCTGCTGCCGACGGGGAGTGCCTTTGCTACAGGTGGGGGGAGACTCTTGGTTTCCCAGAAATGTTAAGGTGGAGCAGCCGCATGAATACCATTTACTAAGATTTCCCACAAGAGAATTGTAACAAAATAATAAGTGTCGGGGGTTTTAATGTTGTTTCTGATGATCTACTGTAGCTGATGAGCTAACAGCTAACATGTTAGCAATAATCAGTATCAACAGCTCCCAGAGCTTCTTTTTATTGTCTCTGTTCCATGTCCTGCTGACTTTTTGTTCATGAGACTGCATAGCATCTAACAGAAAAAGAAAAAAAAACTGAGCCATATATATATATATATATATATATATATACAGCACTGGTGGCTCCATAGTGTAGAGGTTTAAACATTCGCCTGAAAAGTGAAAGGTTGCTGGTTTGATTCCAGCTGGAGATACAAATCCCCCTTCGAGATTGGTGTAAAACTCTGCCAAATCAAACATGCGGCACTACCCGCTGTGGTGACCCCTTGTGACAAAGGAGCAGCAGAAAGTAACTTTATATTTATACCACAGCTTCTCATAACTGCAAAGAATTATTTCTCCTTTCATGAGCAGTTTATAATCTGACATCACTTCTTTGCTGTCCTTTCAATCCAGCACATCACCTCTCTTTTTCAATCTACAGCACATGCAACATGCAACTTGACCTGTCCAGTGTCAAACTTTATTAAGTGCATGAAGTATGTTAAAACATTTTCTTCATAATTGTTGTTTTAGGTTGTTATATTGCGGAATGCACATGTTTTATGTCAGAAGCCTGTGACTGACCTGTATTAGACATTTTATGAAAGTTCCCTGCTTGAATAAAGAATTATCATATGTGGTCATTTACTCAACAAAAGAAGGGGGAACATTTTAAGACTCCGTGGTGAGAAATAACTTCCCATCCTCTGTGCATGCATCTTCAGTCTTCACTACAGCCTTTTGTACCTGAACCTTGCCACATAAAATTTCCACAGCCGAGTCATGGGCTTGCTGGAACAGATGTCAGTGATGATTTTTTTTGTGTAAGGTCACAACTTTGAGATGAGTCAGGAAGAGAAGACAGAGGCCAGCAGTCTGCCAAAAAATGGAATATTCTGAAATCGTGACTGTCACGCATCATTTAAAGGGAGTCAAGGGTGACGTTTACTTTCAAAAGCATGCGTTGCACAGTAGGGGTTGGCTCAAAGGCATGTGGGACACACACATTCATAAACACATGCATCATACGCTTGCAACCTTGCTTCCAGGGCAATAAGCTAAGCATACAGCATTAATCCACAGCTGATTTGGCTATGAAAAAAAAAAGACCAGAGGGTTTAAGGTTTCTGTCTCGTCTTTAAACTGCTGAGGTGGATCACAATAGGGCACAGAGTGTGATGACAGACCAAGCAGAAAGGCCCTGTAAACCCAGGCCAGGGGTTTAACAAGGGCTATGGGAACACTGGGGAAACATTGCATCAATGTCAGAGGAAAGCTGATTTAACTTTGCATGTCATCTGGAGATGTGTTGTTGATGTATGAAAGGTTTTATAGGGTTTAGGGAGGGTCGGAGACTCTGGTAAGAAGGAGGTGGAGGAAGATCACGAAGGAAAGAGGAGGAGGCAGAAAGAAAAGCAGAACCATAGAGGGGTGACATAAGGATGAGAGCAATACAAAGAGAAACAGAGGGAAACTCTGTGAGACATTTGCAAAAGAAAGTCTGCATGTGCTAACTTGTGGCCTGTGACATACCATTCATCTTAAGTCAAGAATGACAGAGGGGGAGCAGCTCTGGAAATCACAATATGATCGCTTTTCTCCTTCATTCACTCTGGGCTGTCATCCTGTCCCTACCCTCTGGTTTCACTTTGTCTGTTTAGACCCCATGTTTGGGTTTCAGCAGATGTGCACTTCCCCGTATCTATGGCAGCATGCTTGAAATTGTGTGTGCATTTCTGTACCTGGTACTGTGTCCCAATGCACGTGCTGAACAGTATGCAAATGCCAGGCCATGCTGAGCCTCCGGGCAAACAGGCCACATAGGGTTTAGAGATGTTTTCTCCGCACGCTATTTCAGAACACACTACCCTCTGCTACTGCTGTCGTGGCTCTCTCTCTAGGTACAAACAATCACACACACACACTGAGGGACACACACATCATGTGACAGGCATCTGACATTTTAAAGACAAATCTGCAATTAGGCCCTACAGACCTCCATTCAAAGCATTTATAACACTGAAACCGCAGTGATTGAACTGAAGTAACCTGCACTTAAAGGAGAAGTCTGGTGATGGTCTATATATTATCATTTTCATCAGACCACACGAAAAACACATCAAAGTGATCCTACCAACAAGCAGCACCCCCTGGCGCTGCTTGTTGGCTATGCACACATATGTGCAGTTCCTGGGGTGGCCTCTTAAGGCTGATGCCAAAAGCAAGCCAATCTCCATAGACTACCATTTTAAATTCCCAACTTTACAGCATTAAAAAGCCATGCCCTGTCTTCTATTTCACTTAAAGAGACCTCTGTTTGTGCTATTGGCAGCTTCTGGAGCCGTTTTAGCAAAATTATCTGACAAATATGTTTGCTAGTGTTAGCCGATAGCGTAGTGATCCAAAAAGCAGCATGGTAGCAGCTAAAATGATAACATGGAGCCTAAAAGTAATGAGTGATGACCTATTCCTCTGTGCTATAAAGCTGAACTGTTGTCCAGAAACCATTCGAAATACTGAAATGAGCCCAGATGTATGTTATGTTGCTGTATGGCTACTCGTGGATCATCCCTGGTAATGATTACTATGAGCTGTCCTTCTCCTCAAAATTAAAGTTGAGGGGTGACCGTTTTTTACACTCTAAAGGAGATCTAGAGTGCATCACAGATGCAAAAGTGCAAGCTGCCAGATTGGGATCTCCAGAGACCGAGTGAATAAAAGACTGCCACACTGCATTGCTGCCCAAGGAGAAGACCTTGTAGAGGACAACAGTAAAATGTAAATCGGGTATGGTTTGATTTTTATTGGCAGATATGTGGAACATTACAATCACACCTTGCACCCTGATACAAATTAAAAAGTCTCCACAGGTACTCAGCTCTGAGGAACCAAGACCCAATACAGTCCCAGATGCCAGTGTATACTGATCTAATCTGACATGGTAAGGGCTCAATTTACTGGCACAAGTCTCTAGTCTATGTGTCAATAAACATAAATCCCATATGATCAGAACTGATCAAAGAATACAGTAGCTTTGATCATTTTAATTTTATGATAAGAGGCTTAGAGATTTAGTCTAGTCATTGAAAAGTTTAATTATTTTTACAATTTGGTTTCTATGTCTTTACATTCATCTTAAGGATTTTTACTATTCTATTATACTCCTGGTCTTTTGAACCACAGCTGCTTGTTAACTGATCATCATGCATCATCATGCTGCTGGTCTGTGCAGGTCAAGCTGCATTTTGGGGTTAATTATATTTAGATAAGGTTGACTGAGATCAGATCCCTTTAGGTACACAGTCTAATCACCCGTTTTGAACCGGGTCCAACTTTTTCGATCCGTGAAGACCTCGACCATGGATAGACTGAAAACCCCAAGCAAATGTGCTTTCCACTTGTATTTCAGTATTTATTGTTAAAAACTCCAGATTCCAGCTGTGTTACAGAGTGAGAGTTTTCCTCTTCATAAGATTTTTTTTGACACAGAAATAAGATCCTCAAATTTGTGCATATAATCTATGATTACATCACTTGTTGTTTTCAATGTCATCCAAAACATTACACCACAGAATTGAAATAGAATAATAAAAAAAAAAAAATCATATTTAAGGAAACTATTCCTTGTCCTAGAAGCCTTTCAAGGACCCCCATTTGAAAACTGCTGAAACATGGCATCTCATTCCCTCTTCATACTCCTTCCTGTATCAGCACCATCCTCTAACTCTGCAATTGTCAGCTCCCCGTAATGTTTCACTCTCCTGTTCCACTTAACCTGTCTCAATTAATCCAGGAAGTCCCACTGAGATAAAGGATCTGCCCCATCTCGGGAGCCAATTGTCACTCTCCT
Source organism: Paratilapia polleni (assembly GCA_015106735.1). Taxonomy (NCBI): domain Eukaryota; kingdom Metazoa; phylum Chordata; class Actinopteri; order Cichliformes; family Cichlidae; genus Paratilapia; species Paratilapia polleni. The sequence continues at coordinate 28,133 of VUQI01003777.1, read as the reverse complement.
GACGAATCCACTCACCTGGTTGGCTAGATTGCAATCAGTGGGGGTTGATTGAAAGGCAAGGACACAAAAGGACGAAGACAAAATCACTTAGGCAGCCTATTAGGCCTGGAATGGGTTGCCCATTCGCAACAATACAGTAGGCACTGATAATCTGCTGCTGATAAGGAGGAGGAGGAGAAAAGTTTGCTGGCCTCAGGGGGGCTGTCAAGAGGTGTGTGTGTGTGAGTGTTTGTGTGTGTGTGCAGAAGTGTAGTGCTGTTCCACAGATAATAAGCTTCCCATCCGTATGGAAGCAAATTATGGCCACAGAGATCTGAATCTTCGCAGCTAAATATCTCATTATGAAACTCAGTCGCAACTGACTTCTTAGCGTTAATGGCACTGAACTGAGAACTGAAAACACCTATCTGATTTATTTGTTCCATTTGTGTGCTTTGAAATATTTAGTAGTCAATTACAGGCTGTGTCAGCATTTTTTCAGACATTACAGCAGACTCACAAAACGATAGTGAAATTGGTTTAATTCAAAAAGTGGAGTTTCAATTAAATTCAAAATATAAAATTCAGACTTGATTGCTGATATTTAGCATCCTGAATTTTCAGGTCTGAATTTGACTAAAGCGCCCGGCATGTATTGTAGTCATGGCTACTTTACAAAGCTTTGGAGAACCACGCGCATGTGTTGTATACTGTCACCGGGGGCAGGGTCAAAAATTATGTGGAACAACCGGTAATGTGGGCTACTCCTGTTTGCATTTGTGCTGTTGTTTTTCCTTTAGCTTAGCCCCTGCTACAGAGGAAAGAGAAGTCCTAACAGACTGCTTCTTTGTACTGAAGTGAAATCAAGCATCAAAAACAATCAAAACGTTCCTCTGCAGGCATTGTCTGTGCCTCTCAAGCATGCATTTTCTTTGATTTTTTAACTCTTCTTGCTCTTCACGGTGAACTCCACTGCAGCTCCCTTTCCTATTTAAACCATTTCTTCAGCACTTTCTTGGATTACATTGCTATTGGACTATGCACTACTGGCATTTTGGAGGACTGCCTCTGCGTTGGTTGAATTCGCACTGTCCTTATAAATTCCACATAAGCCAATTTAAACAACCACATTTATTTACTGATCTAAATTTTCCTATATTAATTGTGCTCAATGACCCCTACCAACTTCAAAAGAAATTTTTCATTTTGTCACTTTGTGTTTTTTTAAATAAACTTTATTAAATTGCACAGTCTGAAAATGAATATTTCAAAGACGGGGAATTTTGACAACACAAATTCATTTTTATAGTTTTTCTGCACAATAGTTTAGTAGAAATTCTGTTATATGTTTATGTGGAGAAAAGAAAAAACTAATCCACTACACACAATTTCTTTTGTGTTTTATCCACTTCAGCCTGCTAATGTTGAAGTTGTTTGCCTTTCCAACTAGCCTATAAACTATTCTATTCACATACAGTATGCACTGATATACTGTTTTTCTATTGGATTTGTGTCAGTGGGCTCAAAGTGAAGTGCTTTGAAATTTTAAGAGTTAAAAATGCCCAAAACAAGAGGTTGGAGGGGTGGTTGTAGCATAGCTCCCTTGTCACTCACTCAAGAGACTACAGTTCAACTTACATTTACAGTTAAGTTGCATTTTCACTGTTTACTTTCATTTCCGCTTGCTCTTTGGTTAGGTTTAGGGATGAAAACTACTTGGTTAGGATTAGAAAAAGATCACAGTTTGGGTTAAAATACAACTATTACCACTATTTTTGAAGCCCTGTCTTTTTTTATAAACACCTTAATGCCAAAGTCGGGCTCACTACACAAATAAAAGAGGAGAATTTGTGCCATATACATTTACAAATAGAATGCATTTTCATGACTAATTTAACAGAGTATAGCTCTGTTATTTTAATCTGTCCGATGCATATATACTCACTGTCAGGATATTTGCTTCCATACACTTGTACAGAAGTTTGTGAGTCCTGTGTGTGTATAGTGTGCCCACACTTCCCTGCTCTAATTGTGGTCTTGGCCCTTGTTTCACAATAAGTATGGCACTTGGATTACCATACATACCGTAGAATACGGTCAGTTTAGCCAAAACCTTAATAGCGTAAAGCCCGGAGAGCCTGAGTAGAAGTCCTGGATTATGCTCTGGCCACAAAGTCCCTTATTTTAGAAGAGAGGTCAGGAATGTTCTTCATCACTAACACTCCGTAATCCTATATATACTGTATGTGAGCATATGTGAGCATTTGTGTGTGTTTGAAGGAGAAAGAGGGCACAGTCATTGGCTTGAGAATTTCCAAGTTTGTGTATGGATCAACAGTCAGGTGGAGGTCAACTGGGTCTGTTAACAGATGGATTGACACGGGGATCGGGTCACTGTGCTTGTGTGTGTGCATGGAGCAAGGGAAGTGTGTGTGTGTGTGTGTGTGTGTGTGTGTGTGTGTGTGAAGGGGGAGCTCCCGGCGGCCTTCAACACATGGATTGCAACTGATTCCTGGGTGAAGGTTAAGAAAATACTCAATCTCATGAATCTTTTCCAGCAGCTTTATGGTGCTGCTTCTTTGCTTTTTATTTATTTATTTATTTAGCTATTTTAACAAAGACACACCCACAATGTAATTTGTTTCCTAGCTATGGCAATGAGTTAAATTTTCACACATATCCCAATTTCTCATCATGTGGATTGCTGATGTTTTAGGGTGACAGGAGGAGACAGTATGTGAGTGCACGGAGGAGGCATCTTTAGCAAAAGTACCATAGTGTGTGGCATTCACATCTGCAGGGATTGGTTTGTGTTTGTGGATGTGCCTTTTGTGAGAGGTTAAATCCACTGCTGTCTAATGATGCTTTCATGTTGTCTGTCTCTTCATCTCCCTCCCCATCTCTGCCTTCATCCCTCTCTCCTCTAATAAAGAGAACGGCGCAATATGCATCAGACATCAAACAACATCAAAGCCCACATACTGTTTACCTCCGACGCTTTCTCTCCTTCATGCTCTCGCTCTCCTTTTGAGAGTTTTTTTGCACACACATTACCTGTCTGCAGACGCTGTTTGATGTGGAGCTTCGGCAAACACTGAGCATGTGTGCCTTAGCATCAATACACTGTGGCATTGTCCATGTCTAATAGGCAAATCAGTCTACAAGTCACCATTGCAAGTGCATTTTCCACACTTGCAATGCACCTATATAAGGGTGTCTTTGTAATGCAGTTAAGGAGAGACAGAGGAAAACCTGCTTCTCTCAGTCAGCTGACCATCTTGGTTTATATTTCAGGGTGATTTGATGTTATATCATTTCTGTCTGCTAACATTGGTATTACCACCAAACAGAGGCAGAGCATTTTCCCTCCGGATCAGTCCACCTCCAGGCAGGCTACATGAAATTTAAAAGATGAAGATGTCTAATGCTGTTTGATCTTGCATTAGCCTGGGCAGCCAGCTCCAGATGTGTGTGTGTGTGTGTGTGTGTGTGTGTGTGTGTGTGTGTGTGTGTGTGTGTGTGTGTGGCAAGCATGGTTATAAATTTATCACCTGTGATAAATCCATCTTTCTACTCTTTGCCAATTTTGCTCTGGGACATTCTGAATTTTTAAAATAGCACACAGCGATAAACTTATTGTACTGTGCTTAAATTGTGTCAGGCAGCCAAACAATTAAAAATTGCCTCTAGGTGCCCTTTGGAAATACCTGAATTAGAGGGTAAACACTGATACAAACATAGCAACAGCAAGCATGTCATTGTATTGGATCGAAATGGAAAGTTTTGTTTGAGTGTGCCTCACACTGACATTAGCATGATGACGTTTGGCAAATCTGGGGCAGATGTGCAGCTCAGGAGGTAGAGCAGATCATTCACTATTCAGAGGGTCCATTGTTTCCATCCCCAGCTCATCCAGTCTGCATGCAAAAGTGTCCTTAGGCAATATACTGAACCCAAAAAGCCCTATGATACCCTGAACCTCTAATGCGTCGTGTGTCACATGTGATTGTGAAAACCCTGTGTGAATGGGTAATTGTGGCTTTGAGTAAGCTAAAAAAAAAATGTTATGCACTCCAGTTATGCATAAAGTTTTAGAATGAGAACAGAAACACTAAGTGCAGCTGAGGGAAAGTCTTTTTGGGTTTTTTTTTGGAGGTGTTTAGTCATTAAACAAAGTACAGGAAAAAGTGAAATTATGACCTGTTGATCATATTCATCCACAATAATCTGCATATCAAATTTAATTATACAAAAAACTAAACTGTCAAGGGATGGGACTGTTAATGTTTGTACAAAATTTCTTGGAAATACATGCAAACTTTAGTAAGCTTAGAAGTGTAAAAATGTTTATTCTACTGTTCTAAGCCTAGATTGACAACAGAGAAGGACTGTCAGTAAGACCCCACTGGACCTCTTTATACACATGTAGGCCAGTGAAGGAAAATATTGAGGAATTTACATACTGATGGTTGTGGAATAAACCTAGAAGAGAGAAGATGGAACTCTGGAGATGAAATACAGGGACTGGCTGCTGGATAAGGTGATGACAGAAGGAAGGTGGTGGGTAGATCTCCAAGGCAGTTAGACACAAACTCAGCGATATTTGAAGAACAGCTTTAGCAGATTGACTGAATTGAGAAATGTGGGCAGAAATACTGCTGGAAATGTACTCTGACGTCAGTGACTAACAAAAGGGATTTGGAGTACATGGGAAAAATAAATGGACTGACTAGATGAAGTGTAGTAGTACAATAGCAGAATTCCCAACAGAAGGATGGAAAGGGAAAGGATTCTGCTTACTGTACTTTTGCAAAAGCTTCATTTGACCAGCCAGTCAATGATTTTGGAAAGCCATTCAGTTTTAATATCAGAAGGCACTTCAGGCAGCACGGTGGTGCAGTGGTTAGCGCTGTCGCCTCACAGCAAGAAGGTCCTGGGTTTGAATCCACTGGCCGGCTGGGGCCTTTATGTGTGGAGTTTGCGTGTTCTCCCTGTGCCTGCGTGGGTTATCCCCTGTTACTCCAGCTTCCTCCCACAGTCCAAAGGCATGCATGTTAGGTTAATTGGTGATTCTAAATTGTTCTAAGTTGTCTGTCTCTCTGTGTTAGCCCTGGGACAGATTGGCGACATGTCCAGAATGCATCCTGTCTCTCATCCGGCCCAGCCCATATCAAAATCATGAATACACCAGTTATTGAATCTAAGAGATACATGGTCGGTTAAGATCATAAGGTATTTTTACACACGTGTGACTTTTGCCAGACACACAAGGATATATTGGTTGGTATCAGGCCAATTTTTGTCTCATTAATTTGCATCTTAGGAACTATAGCTTTCCTCATGTACTGCACTCTGAGAAATTAAAGCACCTTATTATTGTACCTGTGGAAGTACAACAGCTTGTCATTGGGGCACTACACTTTAAAGTGCAGCTTGTACCTTTGAAAGATCTTCCCTTGAGGCTCTGGTGACAGTTTTACACCTTAAAAAAAGTTAAATTCAAACTATTTAACAGCAAAGATGCCAAACTTCTTGAAACTGGAAAGTTGCAACCTGATACATTACTTCACACAGGGCATGGACCATAGTTTGGTTTGCTGATGTCATATACATGTTGAACTAAAAATTAGGTATATAGAGCTTGATTTGAATAGAAACACGTGTGCTGCTAATCTTTACGGTTCCAACCAACTCTGCAGTGATGAGTGGCAGCCAGTTTTGCTGCATTAGCCATGCCTTTATTTCATTTCTTATGGGCAGCAAACACAGTACACAACATCTGGACAGCGGTTATACTGAAGCTCATGCGTATTTAGACACTCTAGGGTTGATTACAGTAACTAATCAATGTCAGATTGCACAACAGTGGCTGCAGCTACTTTGCAAACGTCCAGCATCAAGGAACTTACACACCAGTTCCTTGGAGTTAAAGGCTCAAGAGTATCATTCCACCTCAAATTTCAGCTTCTCTCATCAGTTGACCATGAGCACAGCACATGTAGTCATGTGGATGAACAAATGCTCGTTTATTCGACTGATGCTTCGAAGCTTCGACTTTCAGTGGGCAGCCCTAATATGGTACCGCAGAGCAATTTTAGTAGTAACCAAAAGGTTTTTCTGGCGATGTCTCAGTGTTCTGACATGCAGGCTGTTCCGGGGTTAGACTGGGGTCAGTCAGTGAATAGGAATGTATGAGCACGAGTGTCTCTGGCTGACTGATGAGGGATTTGTAAGGTGTGTGGGATCAAAGAGTGTCAAGGATGTTGTCAGGAGTTCAGCGTCGACAAAGACGTGTGTGCTTGTGATGAAGTGAGGTGTCCCGCCCTCCTCCAAGGGCCTGTACCTCGGGGTTTTTCATCAATCACGCCCTCCCCTTCCTCTCTTTGCTGTCCTCTTGCTCCTTTAATTCTCTCTCACCCTTCTGCCACATTCCTCAACCAAACTAGCTGTCGTTTTACTTTTTTTTTTTGAGCCGCCTCTTCTCCCTCTACGCCCTCTAACACTCCTCATAAACCTCTTCGTGTTTCTGTCTGTCCTCCCTTGTCCTCCTCTTCCTTTTATCTCTCTTCCTTCTTCTCTCTTTTTATCTGTCCCATCGCACTTGTCCTTGTCACCTTATACTTTAGCTCTAGGTGAGTCCCATTGTGGTGGTATGGTGTGTACAGTGCGCTGCCAAGGCATCCCCCTGCAGCCATGATTTATGAGTGCTTTTACAGCAGGTATGTTTTCCTAACAATCACCTATCAAGGAGAAGTCCCTCCTCCCAGGTCTTCATTTCCTTATGGACTTTTTACAGACCCCAACTGTCATCTCCAATGACCGCCTTTTTAAAGAAGAGTCCAAATAACAGCTTCTAATAGAATGCTCATACATATACCTCCAACTGTGTGCCAAATATCTTACAAATTCATTTATATGACTGATTCAGGACACTTAAGGGGTTTGTGTGCATGCTGCCTTGTTTGAAAAATTCCTGTTAACCTTCAAAGTTCTTATTTTTGTTCACAGGGGTGCCGTCTTGTGAACATATGCTGTGTGATATTTGAGTAATAACTAGACACAGGCGCCTGTTTTCATATATACAGCCTAGAGGATGGCTGCCTGTTCTTTATTATGGCTCTGTGAAGCTGATACAGGGGGGCAATCAATAGAAATTCTGACTTTTGTGTATCTGTGCAAATAGATGCTATTTTAAAATCAGGCCTCCTCTGTATATTCTTGTTTATCTTTGCATTTCGACATCAGGAGTGCAAATTTTGCCCGCTGCACGTAGCGAAACGCAAATTAGTTTTCCCTAAACCCTCAGCATGAGCTAACTACTGAGTATTAGTAAGAAAAGTTGGCCCGCTGAGTTCCCTTGCTAGCCTGGAACAAAACGCCGGCAGGGGAGGTTGAAAGAACTTCAGTGTAACGTTAGAACCGGCATCGGACCTAGAACTGTTTTTCATTTGCATCGCTGAGTGAAGTACGAGTGGAGAGAGAGGACGGAAAAGGAAGGGGAAGAAGGGAAGGATAAAGATGAAGAGATGTTTTGAAGGATGTTGTTTGGAGGAAAAGAGATGTAAGGATATGGAGATATCCTCCAGAGAGGTGTTCGCTCGCTCTGAGGCATCCTTGGCACTTGAAGCGCCGATAGACGTGTGCTTCATAGCACATTTAGCAGTATGTTGATGCAAGTCCAGCAGCACTCCCAGACTGCCAAACAGGTGGGGAGAAGCGAGCAAGGTGCCATCTGTAGAACACTGTAAGATTTTCTTAAATCTAAAGTTTCCAAACTGCGTCTGCTTTGCTATTTGCATGTGCAAATGTATGTTATGTCTAGGTGCAGTCTGTCAAGGAATCCTTCCCATGTGTTTTGAATTGTGCACTGAGGCTGTGTTCACTCAGCAGGCCTTCATGTTTGCCTCCACAGGCTGCTCGTATCAGGTTCTGATATCTGTTTATGCCCATTTGGTTGTAACTCCTATCCTATTTCAGTGCAAACTGGCAGAGCAGAAGAGACACGCTCGAGGAAAAGAAACAAAAGACAGAAAACAAAAGTCACATCTGTTCTCAGACTATAACTTCTTCATGTTTCCAATACATTTCAAATGTGAAACTGAGTTAATCTGTTTAGTTTGCCATCTTTCTTTCTCTCTTTTTTTTGCTGTTTATGCTGATTAGAAAACATTTTCTCTCTAACTGAGGGAAAATGGGCCTAGAATCAGCTGCATTGTGAAATAGCATGGGAAATGCCAGTTACAATTTCTCACAGCATGTAAAACCCAAATAATATCCTTCACACCCTCTCCATGACGTGCTGGACAGCCACAGGGGCAAAAGTCTCATTCCACCACAATGCACCACAGAACGCCACAGGAAATCATTCTGTCAAACTTCACAACTCCTCCCTATGACACCTGGACTATTTTCATTTGTAACATCTTGTATGTATTGTACATAGCACTGTTTAACTTTGGAGTATTATTTTAACATACTGCACCTTGAATGAAGCCCCTTATTTATTTATTTATTTATTACCTATTTTTACTTATAGGGTTTACATTTGTGTTTATGTTAAATGTTTAGCCTATATACTTTCAAATTTGTTTAGATGTCGGGTGTTGTAGGCTATGCATTCAAGGCAAAAATCTGTTTCTATTTTTCTAGAAGACTTGGCAACTATTCTAGAGATAACTAGATTTTAATTCTATGAATTGAGTTAAAAGTACATTTTAACTCAAACACACTGATGATTTGATGAGTCAAAAACCTTTTTTACCTTTTTAACCTAACTTATGTTACATATAGACAACAGATATTAATCAGTTTTAAGATGTTACCAGATGACATACCAGATCTTAACAGAATAATGCAGTAAGATCGTGTGATGGACATATTTATTTAAAAGAAACAGAAGTGAAATGTATGACACATTTATTTGTATGATATAATGCATGACATATATTATACCTACAAACTGACAGTTCCTTCACACTTTCTGACAATATGTAGGCACTATTTTATACAAAAAGATGCATTTTTATTTTAAAATGTCATTTTTAATGTAAATTTAGTGAAATATGTCCCCTTAAGTATGTCAGCAACACAGACAAAGACACACAGACACAGAATTTCTGCAGAAGGAATCTAACTCTGCACTTCTTTCACAGGCAGAGTGAGAATCCTAATGAGCATGTGCAGACTAAGTGTAATCACTTGTCTAGCTTGTTTCTGCTTTAAGGAATTCGGTGTGTTACAGTTGCCCCCGGTCTCCCCTACATTTGAGGCTTGTGGCCTCCATCAGGGTCATCATCAGACAACATTTTGAATAAAAAAGACATTTTCATCATTTATATCCCCATACATATCTGTTCACTGTGCTTCTACAAGGCGAGGAAAAGTCAAAAACACATTATACAAAAATTTAAAGATTACTTGACTATCAAAAGAGTTGCAGTCAACTAGTCGATCTACTAATCAGCTCTACTGAACAAAGCCTGCTTGTCAGCATGTGGAGTGTGTGGGGTGGGGTGTATGCATGCATGCATGCATGAGTAGACTGGAGTGTGTGAACATTTGTGACCCTTCATGTGTGGTCAGTATCTGAATGGCTTATATCATGGGTGGAATTTCTGTCACTTCACTGTGTCACCTGAGCTGGCCCCTGTTCCTGGCCACTTGCCCTGAGGCATCAGGTGTATGAGGCTATCATTACCTGTCACAATCACCTTGTCAATAGCTGACAGTCACCTCCCAGCTGCCCCTTGAGTCTCTCTACCTTTGCTCTCCTCTCTCTGCCTTTAAACAGGCCCCCTTTTGTCCCAGCTTTTAATGTTCTCTGATTACTGTTGTTTTTCAATTTCATGCCCATTTCTTCCCCATAATCAATTTGCACAACATGCCCATCACTTATTACTGTTTGCCTCAGTTGCAATTGTCTTGGAATTCAATAATCATTTTTGTTCTTTTCTGCTTGGTAATTGAGGCAGTGGAGTGTGTGAGTGTGCTTTTCTTTTCACTCTAGTCAACTCCATCAGTCTGTCTCTCAGTCCTTTTTGCATTGTGTGAGGATCGTGTGACCGTGGTGGTGAATCTGCACACAGCTTGAGCATTAGGAACCAATAGAGCATTATTTACACTTAGATAAAAACACGACAAAGAGCGTCCGCACACATGTACAGTACAGTCGCACAGGGAGGGAAACCCACACAAGGACGCGCCGTCTCTGTTTCCCTCTTCAGCATTTTAATTAAAAGCCAGAACTCCCAAATGTCATGAAAGTGACACACACACACGCACACACAGGAAGCCTCAGTATTTACAGTCCAATGAATTACATTTTCACGCTGAAAACACAACACTAATAAATCACACTTTTCACATTTAATGCAGGATCCGGTGACAAAATATGACAAAGTTTTATGCTGGGTTTTCATTTCCTAATGGTTCGGGCCTTGCCTCTCTTATTCATTCCTTTTTTTTCTTCCTTGTCAGCTTCCATCACTGTCCTCATCTATCGTGTTCTGCTTCCTCCTGCCTGCACCCCCTGAATTTCCTGCCAACGTTACTTCTACCTCCTTTTCCCTCTTCCTTTGTCCTCTGTTTTCTTCGTTCTTTCTTTTTCTTTCTTTCTCCTGCGCCACCACACACTTCCTTTTCCCCCCTCATTGGGAATAGGAGGTAATTTAGAGCGATGTAGGTTAATGACAGTGGAGACTTACGTTGGCCACAGTGGCCTGGTGTCTGGGAACACGCCTGGAATCCAGACTAGGACATCTGACATCCTCTTCCTCTCAATATATGTGCTGATGTGCCACTTTATATTATCCTGTTTTAAGTTGGATAAATCTGGAACGTACGCTTCTAAAAGTCCTATTTTCTTAGCAAAATGGAAATGCTGAGGCTAACAAAGCTTGATAAAGGCTGTGCAAGTTCACATACCTTTTACTGCAACCCAGCTGATACCAAAATAGAGTACAGTAAGCTCTCAAGCCTGAAATATTCATACATTTTCTATAGGTGACTTCTGCCCAGATCCCTCTCAGCAGGCTCCTTGAGACTACCCACCCCATCTGTCAGTACAGTGTACAAGAAGGCATTAATCAGACAGCTCTTGACCATAACAGACCCCCTACACACCTCCCCAAACATCCCTCAGTTCTCACACAGTTGTTTGTCAATGTCCAGCACTCTCTGCAGAGACAACACAAAACCCTCCTTTGTCTAATTGGCTCTTTAAGACGCCCCGGCGATTAAAAATCTCCCCGTGGCGGTGGAGGAGGCAGTGGCTATAGCATCTCCCGCTGAGCTGTGACAGGCTACTGTTTACCAAAACTCTCCCTCTGTTCTCCCCTCTCCGTCATCTTTGCTTTCTTTCCCTGTGATTCTCCCACACAAAGAGAGGCTGCTCAGAGCAGGGAGGGGGAAGCCCTAAGGCAAACAGAGGCCCAGGCAGGAGGACAGAGGGCCATTGATGGCCATCGTATTGACAGGGATCCTGAAAGACAACTCCAATGGATGAGAAGAAAAAGAAAGGAGAAAAAGGGGAATGGTTGGGGAAAAGATGAGCTGTGTGAGGAATCAATTGACTAAATCCTATGCTAAGGCAAGGTGCCTGAGGTTACTATTTTATTGCCACCAGAATGTCCAACACACATTTTTGGATACAAAGTGATGATCAGTTTTGAGAAAACAGAAGTGCTATATCAAGACTCTTAAACCCAGCCTAAATCTCCCAATCTCCCTTTTCTTTTCAAGATATTAGACTTGAAAAAGAACAGTTACAATAAATTAGCCACAGCAGTCAGAAGACAACCAGTCAGCAAGGGTACCAGTTTGGATGATGCCATGAATTACTACTTTTCTGTCTCTTGTGTTATATACACAGCTTCTGCATTAAAGCTGTTATAGCTGTAGACAAAAGATTCTTAAGGTACACTGGGTTGATGTGGACTTGTCGCTACCATAGACTGTATATAAACTCATAGTCACAGAGCCGTTGACTCTTTATGGACATTTTGAAGCCTCAACTCTAAATATTGGCATCCTCAAGCCGCACATCAATGTTTAGACAATGGGGTGGAGTGTTATCCAAGTTATCAGCAAACACTAAGAAGCTTGGTTAGCAAGTTCACACACCAAAAGTGGAGCACAGACCTCCTGAATAGTTTTTGTACAATTTTGTACAAACAGGTTTGTACTGCACCGACCCCACAAACATGGTTGAGAAATCCTGTAAGGCCTAGCACACAGCTAGGGATATAGTTGGCACTTATTCAATGTCGTCATGACCCTAAAAATACAAGCCTTAAAAAATTTTTAATGTTTTAATTATATCCATTATCCTCTGCTTATCTGAAGTCAGGTTGCAATGACAGCAGGCTAAGCAGGGTATTTCAGACATTCTTCTTCCCAGCAACCCTTTCCAGTTCCTCCTGGGGGATCCTGAGGCAGTCTCAGACCAAATGCAAGTTCTGGGTCTACCCCCACTTGGGCATGCCTGGAAAACCTCCAAAGGGACAGCCCAGAAAGCATCATGATCAGAGTCCCAACCTCCTCAACTGGCTCCTTTTGACACAAAGGAGCAGCGGCTCCATCCTAGACTTTGAAGGATTATCAGACACAGAAAAACTGAACAGTGGTTTATTATACAGTGATACAGGATTTAATTTTGACACAGTTAATTAATCTGAATAAAATTGGGACTGATGAATGATTATATGAGAAGACTGAAGGCACTTTATGAGTGACAGCTATGTGTGATTGCTGGTACCATTTGTGAGAAGGGACGACTTTGGTGAAATTTATAACTGGATTGTGCCAAACTTTGTCTTTCTTTGCAAAAATCGAGAGGTTAAAAGTGTTCTTGTTCTAATAAATGTACTCAGAATGTGAGCTTCACATATTTCATTGGAATCACAAGTCTTAGCCAGCTGAAGTCAGATTGTGTTGAGATGCATAAAATGAGCTGAATGACCCTACATTTGCCTGTAAGAGCCTTCATTACCAGCTGAGGGCTTCACTGAAATGAATGCCTCATTTTCAGGCAGCGCTCATGTCAGACACTGATGCTGATGTAAGAAACTTGCTACCTTGAACCAAAACCCAATGAGTTCTCATTCAATCAGGATTACTGTAGACAGGACTCATGCAGACATCACAAAGAAGAAGACTTGCTCATTGTTTTCCCCTATAAGGGTCATGAAAACTTACCTGCCTCAAGCAAATGCATATTGAGGCTTTCCAAGGAAGGGAAGTGAAGCAGAAATTGTGAATTACCAGAAGAGTTTCCTCATGTGAATGATCCATTGTAATGATTGAATGAAACTGTAGAAGTTTTCACACATAAACTCCAGACAGTGCTGGAAAAATCTGGTCTGGACATTGTCTGAAGTTGTCTTTTCTCACATGCAGCGCACAAAAAGGAGTACACTTTAGATGCATTCTCAATACTGAAAATACTCTTTTTAAATGAGGGTGCTGCCTACACACTCAGAAATAAGGGTACAGTAAAAGTCCTAACCATGTTAGGTTAATCAGTGATTCTATAGGTGATACTATAGGGAAGGGCTTCGAGTGGTCAGTAAGACTAGTACTGTACAAATACCACTTAATTTTTAGGCATAAACAAAGTAAATTCATGGTTAAATCTGTATCCCCAAAATGCTTTTTTTAAAAGGTTCATTTTTGTACAGTTGGAAAATTCTCACCCGAGATTCAAGGCTAGTCCTGAGGTACAAACCACAAGAATACAAACTGGTACTTTCAAGGGTACAATGGCAGTACCTAGGAGGTTTATGGCTCATTGACAAACTGTTAAAGGTACAATAAGGCACTTATTTTCTGGGACTGTAAGTAAAGCGTGCAGGAGGAAGGAAGCATGACGTCCACTCACTTGCTGGGAATGCACAGGACAATTAGCTGTGCTATTGTTACACGGGCACAATCGGACATCACAGGCTTTGTAGGGAGCGGGCATCTTAAGGATCATATAATGTCTGATCAAACTGTGCTGGACATTGGTTTCCTCACATGCAGTGCAGCTTATAATGGACACAAGTGTGGCTCTAGGAGTCACAGTGACCCTAGTGAACTGGAAGGCAGAGGAGTAATCTATAGCAAATATCTGGACACATTTTTCCTGTAGTTTGATAGTTTTCAGTGTGTGCATATCTGCTACGGTATTTCACTGTTTTCGCCTGGGGCAAATTTGAGCCTTATTATCTGTTCAGCAATTAGCAGGCAATCTGCTCATTATCAAGCCAATTATCCTGCACTAATAGCATGCTTAATCAATCTCATTTTATCAATTATTACAGTTTAAGGAGGTGCGTGCCAGAAGTCAGAAAGAGTTGGAGCGATAAGAACTAAGTTGTTTAGACTGTGAAGCTGGTTTGATAGAGTGCACATGTGAGTATTTTGGGATTTTTTTTTTTCTTTTTGCATTGGAGTGTTGGGTTGTGCATTGTCACTGAGCATGTGTGTGCAGTTTTCTGTGATTGTAAAAATCGGTGTGTGTGTGTGTGTGTATCTGCATGTCTGTGTGAAGTTGAGCGTGTAGGGAGATGAATGGGAGGCCGTGAAGTGGCAGGAGTGTGTGAGCTGGTGTGTGTTGTTGCTTGTGGCGGCAGCTGCTCTGAGTGCAACATTGTCCTCTGGAGATAAGAGGACAGGGCCACAGTCACAACTGTAAGACTTATCAAAAGGGACCACGCACCATTACACAGCTATTCTGACAGCCTAAAACCCACCATCACACACACACACACACACACACACACACACACACAGGTGCGCGCCACACAAGCATATAGACTTGCGCACAACCCATATGGACACATGCTTGAATAGAGTTGCTCGAGTATACACAGAGACAAATTCTATATGCATACGCAACCCATATGGACACACGCATGAACAGACACAGATGCCCACGCAGGCATACACAAAACCACGCACACACTTTCACAAAAAACACACTCAGTAATAGCAGACACCCTGTTCTCCTTTCCAAACCACAGTCATTTCTAAAATAACCCCCTCGTGCAAGTTATCGTTGTGTTTCTCTCGAAAAAAAACAACATTAAGCACACACTCAGAAAAGCGCACAAACACACACAGGCAGTTTCCTTGCCATTGCCCATGGATGCCCAGGCAGGATGCCCTAAAGGGGGCACAGAGGACAGGGTATCATTTTCAGAGGAGACCCACTGGGCCGTGTAGCCCTCGCCCCACAGGGCACGGTTATCTGTGTGGCTGTGTGTGTCATGATGTGGAGGATAGGGTGGGGCTGGGGGGCATTAATTACCTGTGTGTTTCTCCTGCTGTGGGAGGCACAAAGGTTGCCCCTGCCGAGGGGCTAATTATTAGGAAAAGAGCTTTTTAATTTACCGCTGTCTGCTGCCATTCCAGGGAGGAAGAGAACCATGTCATTCAGCACTGCTGCGTGTGCGTGTGCGTGTGTGTGTGTGTGTGTGTGTGTGTGTGTGTGTCGGGGCTGAGCGCTAGCAGTACTGCACAGGTGGCCCTCTGTGTGACCCTGTGACCTCTGAGGACACACACAGTTTATCTGGAGCCTTACTGTTTCTCACAATGCCCACATTTGTCAATCATCTGAGGTGGAGAGGACTGAGTAACAGAGGTCTGTTGTCAGGTCAGATGATGTAATATATGGGAAGAAGGAAATGTTATTAAGGCAAACAGTGACCTCTTGGCAGACTGTACACTGTATGCACTCATCAGCCACAACATTAAAACCACCGACAGGTGAAGTGAATAACACTGATGATCTTGTTACAATGCAATGTTCTGCTGGGAAACCTTGGGTTCTTAGATTCATGTGGATGCTGCTTTGAAATGTACCACCCACCAAAAAACATTGTTGCATAATAAGCATACCCATAGACTGTATATAAAACATAGCCACTGTGATATTACCCATTGGTTAATGAGGTTTTGACCATCACCATCTTGGTGTTTTGAAAACAGACTTGACGAGCTTGTGGTGGATCTGGGGGGAATGCTGAATGCTCATATGGTAGGGACTTCCTAACCACAAGGCAGGCCCACCCTAAGGCATATTGCTTTGTCATCCTTTTTAACTCTAATGGGGACCATAATTTACAAAATGAACATGATGTTGTATCCAATAAGACTTGAAACTAGTGACTGAGAATATGAATTTGGCAGGAAAGTGTTTACTGGCACCATAGATCAAGTGAGCCATGGACCCTTTTCCCTATAGATTTCAACAAAATGTTTTGGGTTTTTTTTTTCAGCCAGTGGAGTCGTCCCCTGCTGGCATTAGAAAGAATGTAGTTTTAATGCACTTCTGCATTGGCTTCATTTTTCACGTCACAGGTTTACCTGGTTCCCCACCATTTGCTGGTTAGGTTTGGCCACTAGCACTAAGAGGTGCTTGGATGGGAGTAGGCACTAACCACTGAATGATTTGGTTTAGGCACTAAAGATCACTTGGTTGATGTTAGGAAAAGGTTGTGATCACGCTTAAACCTTCACAACCCTGCTCACTGAAAAAAAAATAAATAAACGGTGGCGCGGTGGTTAGCACTGTTGCCTCACAGCAAGAAGGTCCTGGGCTCGAATTCACCATCTGGCCGGGGCCTTTCTGTGTGGAGTCTATATGTTCTCTCTGGACACTCTGGCTTCCTCCCACAGTCCAAAGACAAGCAGTTATTCTAAATTGGCTGTAGGTGTGAATGGTTGTCTGTCCGTTTGTGTTGTCTGCGACAGACTGGCGACCTGTCCAGGGTGTACCCTGCCTCTCGCCCTATGGCAGCTGGGATAGGCTCCAGCCCAACCGCTACCTTGAATTGCATAAGTGGAAGAGAATGCACAGATGGAAAAAAAACAAGTTCAGTATGACTAATAACTAATTAGAATGCCCAGTGTGAAGGACACCTTGTATGTAACTAAGACACAGCAGCATCACAAACTGCACTACTTGATGTCCCTGGATTGAGAATGGCCTGAATAGGCAGTGTTAGGCACCAGCCTAACATGCAACTTGTTCCAGAGTTTGGGGGCCATAACTAGAAAGGCAGGATTTCCACTGGGCTTCAGCCTTGATCTTGGGATAAGCAGAAGCAACTGCTCAGCAGACCTGAGTAACCTGTAAAAGGTCAGACAGATAAAGTTAAAAAAGAATTATAAACACAGACATTGAGTTTTGGACAGATTACAGACTGGCATAGGGGAATTAAAAATGAGCTTTTCTGAGTTTCATGGAGGTTTATATTAAGCTTACATTTAAATTATAGATGAATTTGCAAGTTCTCTTGTTATCTCCAATGAAGTGCACAAGTACCTTGTTTCTTTTGATGAGTTACAATTTATTTAGCTTTTCTTTAAATTGGGCCCTGGAATGTTAACTTCGCACATTAGCTGGAGGTGTGGAAAAGTGGGTAGACTCGAAACATGACTACAAAACACATGATTCATGTGCTTTTGGGGAAGAGGGAACCTTGAGCTTAGGTAACAGGCTGGAGTTGGCTAATGTAGAACCTGTAGAGGCTGAGTACTTTACATGTGCTTGTGCACTGTTAGAATTGGAGGTTGTGTGAAACCTTAAGTGTCACTGTGCTTCTTAGGGCAAACATTAATGTAGATGTTATGTGTTTTCAAACTCTCAAAACTATAAACTAAATGGTTTTTGAACAAGTAATGAGTAATGAGTGAATCTCGCCCAGCACTGTAAGTTGTGGGACTACTCATCTTACAAAAATTAAAGATGTGATGAGATAAGAGGGAGTCAAATATGACAGAGTTTTGGGTTAATTAACTCCGGCTTGGCATTTACAGGCAATGATAGCCAAAGTCATAACTCATTTTTCACATCTGAAACTAATGCAGTGACTGAAACTGAAATAAACAGCGGCTGCACTATTACCGCTGGAGAAGTACTGATAATATTGCTATGCACTGCTTAGGCCTCTACCATCTAACATTGGTGCTCAGGCAGGCAGACACACACACACGTTCACACTCACATTCGTCTCACATTCCCTTTGACACCTAAACTCACCCCATCCCAACCCCAATTCTTCACCAGTCTTTTAACATGCGCCACCACAGCTGCACCCGCGCAGCAGGAGGGAGGGAGGGAGGGAGGGAAAGGGGGGGGGGGGGGGGGGTTTTTCAA
>VUQI01003770.1:0-10025 GCA_015106735.1 Paratilapia polleni | reverse complement strand
CCCCCCCCTTGTTTAGACATTTCTGTCATTTTCTGGTGGGTGCATCAGGGGACTAAAAGTAAGCTGACAAAACATGACAAGTCAGGTATTAAAAGATTAAAATTACAGAAATTCTTTACTACTCACTAACACGTTCACATACTAAACTGGCAAGTCTAATATTGCTCCAATATATTCATTAAGGCTTACAATGTTAACAGCAAATCTAAGGTTACTATGGTACAATATTTAACAAACTAAAAGAAACTAACATGGGGAACAGTCTTTCACTTTGCCATGTTGAATTTTTCAACACTGTATTGAAATATGTTTGATTACGTTATTGTTCATACACAAAGGTTTGCCTGGACATCAGTCAGTATGCCAACTATGCAGTTCTCTTTACAGGAAGGGTGACAACTATTTGCCAAACCAACCTGAAAGTATTTTCTCATGTAAAGTTTACAAAATAAACTCTCACCTTTGGCCAGGTTGCCAAGTTTCATTTTTGAGTGTGGAATGGGCTCATTATTGCCCCTTATAACTAACTGGAAGAAATAATGTTCATCAAGCAAGCAGGATTTATGCTTTATTGCCATCTTTGTGCTTCATAAACATATCTAAATTCTAAAAGTTTTCCCGGTTTTCTCCCAGACAAACTGTCCTGATTTTGTTTCATTTTGATTTTCGTAGATCCTCTATGGAAAGCACCCACACTTTAGCACTACTTCATAATGCCACTCTTGATAGAAGCTTTGTTTGAGTTTTCCTGATAAATCAATAAAAAAATATTTAAAAAACCAGTAGTATTTTCCATGCAAATAACAAAGTGGCATTTATATAGCTTACCAAGTGTTGTCACTTTTGTTGTTGTAGTTGATTGCATTGATGTTGGTGCCACTGTTGCTGGCAGTGGTGATGGTGCTGTTGTTGTTGCTGTTGTATTTAGTGATGGTGTATTTAGTGGTGGTGTATTTAGTGGTGGTGCTGTTGTTGTTGCTGTTGTATTTAGTGATGGTGTATTTAGTGGTGGTGCTGTTGTTGTTGCTGTTGTATTTAGTGATGGTGTATTTAGTGGTGGTGCTGTTGTTGTTGCTGTTGTATTTAGTGGTGCTGCTGGCGGAGTTGTTGTTTGATCTAAAATATAAAGTAATAAAAAGAAATTTAGAATATGGACTTTGTGGATACTAACTGAAGGAATATTAAAGGTCTGTATAATTGCAATTAAAGGCTGAATTTAAAGGTACAGGAAACTCAGAAGTCGTCATTGTACTGTATGTTTTTGGAAAATTCTGTATTTGTAAAATACAGTAGTGTTGGATATGTTAACGTTTTGATCATCATTACTGTTTTGATCATCTTCTCATGATGTAAGCGTCTGTAAATTAATGTAAGTGAAAAGATATGTCAGAGTGATGTTTCAGGAACAGGAAGGGAGAAAACTGAGAAAAACTCAGCATGTCTTTAGGAAAATCTGGCAGCAAGAAAACTGGCTGCACAGACTCAGTTACTGCAGTAACTATTAAAGTGATTATTGTGTGTTTAACTGAAACCCCAGTTTGAAAAACTTTAGGTTAATGCAGTGTAGGCGGGTTGTTTCCTGAATGAAATGTGAAATGGCAGTGACTTGTTTTCAGGTGAATTGCTTTGGTGTGTGTGTGTCTCTCTGGGTCTCCTTTCCAATGGATTTCTTTTTGGGTTAAAATCCGTTGCAGTTTTTCTGCTGTTAATGGCTCAGTCAAAAGTACAGTTTATGCCTGGTCACAGCTTTTTTTGTTTCTTGAATTATCCCTATTTTGTTTGTAATTTAGGCATGTTTAAAAGGTTCTGATATCTTTCAGGAACTCCATTTAATTTTGTGAATGTTCGAATGTTTAGCATAGAGCTTTTCATGGATGTCTACATAACGTTCCCAAAGCCCGTTTCCTGTACCTTTAGCGTAATATATAGTTAGTTTTATACGTTTTTGGACAGTGACACATTTTTTGTAATTTTGACTTTCAGCTTTAATTCAAAGGGTTTCACAAAAGTGTTGTGTTACCTGTCTAGGAATTACAGTCATTTTTGGGGGACTATGTATAAAAATATGTATACTGCACTACAATCATATATTGATTGTCTGATATAAACACCACTCTATAGGCCACCAAAAATGTGTTATTGTCCAAAAACCTATGGACCTTACTTTAGCTACAAGAAGCTGCACTGAGAATAGTAGCATGCCCATAATCATTAATAAAGCACACCTGGTGGAGAAAAGGTGCAGACAAAATAAGGCGACTTTTCAGTGAGGATGTAGCAAGCAAGTGTGAAAAAAAAGAGCAAAATGTGACACATATATCCATGGTCATCTGAGCGGAGAGAGCTGGAATATGTTTTGACCAGCAGTGATGCAACAGCAAGCATGACTTCTAGTGTTCTAAAGCAATGCATCAACATGCATTCTCTAAGCATTTCTAAATGAAAGGTGTGACTTACTGTGTTTAATTCTTGAATAGATGGGATATACAACATCTAAAATATACGTATAAATACATTACATCAACAAAGGTCGTGAATTTAAAAAAAAACTTACGTGTCTACAACTCAAATGTCATTTAATCAAAATTCAATAACAACCCAACAGACAAAGGAGCGTATCTGTTTTGGTACATGTCCACAGTGACAAACAAACAACAGCAGCAGACAGCACATACCACATACCACAAACTCACACACCACAGAGACAGAGTGCCAAATGTGTACTCACCATAGTCACTGCACTCTGTAATTCAAAAAAGAAAGAAAAATTCATTACATTGAATTGCGCTTTAAAACGTCGCACTTTATGTGTGCTGGTATCAACTCAATGACTTTCTAAAATAGTCATGCTGCTACTATTTAAACAGTGACTCTTTGCCCTACTCAGGTAAACACACCATCAATAAATGCTGAAATCTCAGTTAAATGAGAGCTATTTGTGAGGCTGAGGTTGATTGTTTTGGCAATCAAGCACATGTAGTGGTAGAAGTGGACTGGTGGAGTGACGTTCCCCAGACAATCTTCATGCTTTAAACTCTGTAATTCCTGTTGTAAAGAGACAACAGTTTATCAGATAAAATCAATGGTTAGTTTTGCCTTCAGTTAAAAAACAAACGAACAAACATAACCAGAGCTTGAAGAAAATCCAAGTAAAATCAACTCACCTCTTCAAAGCATTGTTTCAGATGACCAGTATTCTTGTTCTCTGCACATGTTTTATTTAAACTACATGGCATAATATTCTACAACGAGAAGAGGACTGAGTCAAATACAAGTCAGTCCAACATGTATTTTAAACATATTTACACAGTATCTGATTTTTCCCACTCTTTCAGTAAGTTACCTTAGGATCTTTAGTTATCACCAGAGGCATAGTCGTGCTTAACTCTGCAGCATTCTAAATGGAGAAATAGAGAAACAGTATATTTTAATTTAAAGTTGGTGGCATAGTTTTGTTCTGTGTATTAGCTGCCCCCCCCCCACCACCACCACCACCACCAAAAAAACAAAAACAAAACCATGTGGCTTTGATTCACCTTACACCTCTTACAAGGTGTAGCCTTACAAACTAGATCAACTTAATCTTAACAAACCACTTGATACCAAATACTGAAGTTGGTGAGCTGATAAATCAGTGACAAAAATTGTATTTACTATCGGGGGATTCCTGAGACTAACACAACAAAGGTTATGGGGCTAGATTGACAGAGGGTAACTCGTTATTATCATATACACCAGCTGCATATTAAGCTGTCAACGGCCAAGTTTAACTTTGGCCTGCCATCAGCTTTCAGAATTCATTTTACTTTGCTACAAAGACTTGAAAGATAAGTGAGCGTTATATTTTTGGTGTATTTTGCCAACCCAAGTCAATCCCTGCTGTGAGCAGTTCACATGACAAAACCAGAGTACAGTAAAGATTGAACTACAGCCAATAATGTGTTAAGCCTAAAAACAACTGCTGTCTCATTATAGTTTTAAAATATAGCAAAGATTATAGAGCTATATGCCACAGACAGGCAAGGGGAGGCGAATAAGGATTTAAAGAGGGAACAACAAATTGCATATTGTACAGATGAAAACACTTCACTTCCTTTACCGTTTTCATTTGCTGGTGAGATACAAAAACAAATTTAAAAAATAAGCTTTGCAAAAGAACTTAAAAACAAAAACAAAAAAAAGATACATACCCACGTCTCTTTGTTGAAATAGTTTGTACATCCCTCCCTTGATAGGTGAATCACAAATGTCTAGCAGACAAACAGCAACAACATTAAAGGTTAGTTATTAAACTGCTTGATAAAATATGTCAGATATATGTAATAAATATAAATATAATAAAAGTCATTTAATATGCATAATAATACTATATAAACTCAAATGGAAACATCTGAGGTTAGTCTGGGCAGTAGTCTACCAGATTATTCCTAATCAAATCAATTCATCTTTCATTATGAGAAAGCTATATGCCACAATGATGAAGCTCTTTCTTTAACTGTTAAATGTCATCTGCAGATCGCTAATAACACATATTGTACTGCACTTAAATGCAAAGCTCTAAAACTGCATGCTCCAGTCTCAGAGGTGCAAAGGAGACACTTACAAAGAGAAACAGGTGAGTGAAATATCTCCATGA
This sequence comes from Paratilapia polleni, assembly GCA_015106735.1. NCBI lineage: Eukaryota > Metazoa > Chordata > Actinopteri > Cichliformes > Cichlidae > Paratilapia > Paratilapia polleni. The sequence goes on along the minus strand of VUQI01003770.1, from coordinate 5,389 downwards.
TGCCATGATGCCCCCTGTGACCTTTTCAAACACAAGACAAAGACAAAGCAGAGCAAAAGTATGTTATAGAGCAATTTGTTGTAGGATCTGTTATTGCTCACAAATACACAGACACACAGATAAAAACCTTACATAAAAAGAAAATGTAATGTCAAACAGCATCCTGCAGTAGCAATAGACAAGCTTTTCTTTTGTCAGTGTACAAACATAGACGACTGACATTAAGGAGGGAGAGTCTGGTGGACTCTTCTGAGCAAATGATCTCCATTATTGGAAAAGTTACTCCCTCACTGGGTCTCTTACAGATGATAGTAGAGAACACCACATCATCTGTAGATATTCAGATTAGCTGAGAAGGTCTGGAGCATTTGATTAAATTTATTTAGAGACTTATCAAACCATTTAGGTATAGATGATGCCCTGTGGAACAGTCCACTGTCATTCTGGAAGAGAGTACTGTCATCAGCATAGAAAGGGTTTTATGTTATCTAGACAGACAAGTGGACTCTTTTAGCAGAGAAAGTGAACAATGGACATCAGTCACTAATACGCATGGAGAAATGTTCTTACCCTGCATGCACAAAGTTACTGTCAGAGTCATGAAATGTACCAACTGGCCAAATTTGGAGTCGGAGGAAGAAGTCTCTTTTAATGAATGTGGTTTTGACATGCAGAGTGTTTAAAAATGAGGTGTGATCACTGTTGTGTATGAATTGTTTCGGTGCTTTGCTTTGTTTTGGTGAAACCTAGTTGTGAAAGGGTTGCCTATTAGATTATGTAACTATTATTATTCTTAAATTTAAAGATGTGAGTTTAAATTTACTAAGACAGGCTGGCCTTCATCAATTGTTCGTATGCACGGTCTGAGTCAGTTCTATATTTGTTTGCAGAGTACAAACAAATTCAGGTAAGAAAATACTGATGACTCTGGGATTTGTTCATGCTCATGGTTTAAGCACTTATTTGTATGTACACACTGTTTGTGAATGAGGCCCAGTGGTGTTCCAGCATAATAAATCTTGTTTACCTGGCCAGTGCTTTGCAAATGGATTTTTGTGGTTTCACATTTTTACCATCAAGGTAAAAATGTCATTTAGAATATTAAGAATATTATTGGGGTTAAGGTTAGAATTAAGTTCAGCTTATGGTTATAGGATACGCATCATTTCATGTGTGATGGATTGAGATGTGATCTTGGCTGACACACCTCAGATAAATCACCTGCAAAAATCGGTGTGTTTTTTAAATGCAAGAACTCTGTAAATGAAAGAAAATTCTCTGCACTCATTTTCAGCCAGCAATGGAAAGGCTTCATCTTTGTGTTCCCCTCTAGCAAAAGCTTGCTGTAGCACTCAGGAAGCTTTGCAATTAATGCAGACTACAGGGGCTCAGCTCTCAGCACTATATTCAATCCCTTGCACCTGCCTGCAGGTGTTTAAAAAACTTCAGAGCCAAGATTGGTATAAAAATGAAATGAAAAATATTTTCTGCATAGTTCTCTTTGTTATATACATCAGAGACTTTTGGTCCTATTGATACATTAAGCAGCAAATTTAAATCAATACAAGTCAGTAACAAAACCACAGACTATAAATAGAGCCACTGCCATTTTGGAAATAAACACCAAAGCACTGCCTAAAAGCATGTTTGCCTTACAATGCTACTTCCAACTGCCAGCAAGCTGCTTCAGGAAGGCCATTGTGTGGTGTTCAGGTCTGTGGGACCTGTTTTCAATGTTTATCAAAAGGAACATTATGCGATTTATTATTATTTCAACCTCAGACTTGTTGCTTTTGGCTCATTTTCTCTGAATAACATATCAAATAACACATTTTAATGGCTTCACACTGCATGGGGTGTATTTGTTTGTGTATGTGTGCCTGTGTGAATGTGTGTTGTGTCTTTCTGCTCCTGCCTTTCCTGCACAAAGTTCCAACATTGTAATGTTTCAAGCACCTACATATGTCTCCTTCCACATTCCACACATTCTACCCTATGTTTTATGGGACCTACTCTATATTTTCTCTCTATCCCAGCTGCAAATTGGGGGATTGGACACAACAATTAAATAGCTTTGCCTGTGTGGCTGCTTATCAGTCAAGATGGTGAAAAGATTCTCTACTCAGAGACTTAACAAGAGAGGAAGATTTGGAAGACAATGAAGAGTTTTCAGAACATGAGACCTTTTTGCAGACAGTAGACAGGAGGGTGGGGAGAGAGTGAGGAGGAGTGACACACAGGAAAGGGTCAGGGGCAGACTCAAACCCAGGCCCCTGCAGTGGACTCTGGTCTTCAGTACGTGGGTCACCTGATCAACCAGGTGAGCTATAGCAGCACTATCTAATCAGAGTCTGATGGTCGGTTTGAAGACGAGGATGAGACTGTAAGTCAAAAACAAGCCCAACAGCAGTCAGAATGGGGAGAAATATGGGTGCCAGAAAATGGTGGGACTGGATGGTGTTCTTGCCCAAGGAATGAGCCACCTTCCATGGCTACCAACATGGTGTAACCAGGGCCAACACAAATAACGGTTACTCGTGTGCAGGGCATCAAATCTTATTTTGAACTTTTCATCCTCAGTGCCATCTAGAAAATCATCCTATTCGGACATGTTGCAGATGATCCAGTAGCAACAAAAACTAAGAGCTGCAATGTGTGTAGACCCAAGATGGACATAAATACGCAGTAAACATTCATCAAGTGCACAAAATACACATGCAACACACACAGCAAAACTCTGCCCCTCGTGTGTTGTATAGACTGGTTCAAATAGGTTATTTGTTCAATGGGGCTGAGTTGTATAGATTGATATGAATCTCTTCAATTTCTAATTCAGTTCAAAGAAGCAAACATTAATAGTAATGAGAAACTTTGCATCATTTATATTTCTTCAAGACAAAAATGTTTTTTCTACCCATATCTTGGTTATGATTGAGGTTTCTCTTTTTTTTTTATTACATTTTGTCACAAAATCGAATAGCACTTTTGTTCATGAATGGGCTCTAACAGAGATAAATTCTAAATATTAACCATATATATGGTCTGAGTTGCTTGGGATTGAAACAAAGTAATCATCTGTTAAGTATTTTTACATTAATTGTTATGGGTGTTGCAATAATGTGGCAGGTCCACCACAGCTGCCAGCATTGGCTGAGTAACAAAAATATGAACACACACAAGGGTTAAGCATAAATGAGGCTTGCTACATTGTGTAAGTTGTGCAATAGACAGCTTGCTATGATAGCGTCAATCCCAGTACACTAAATAATCCAACAAGAAAGGGTGGTGCTCCATTGTCCTGTTTTGGGATGCTGTCACAAGATTTGCTGACATGATGCAAGAGTTTGTGGGAGCTGGCTGATAAGAGATGTTAACTCCAGAACACCATCAAGTCACTGAGGGCCATAATGTAGGTTACTACAGTCTTGGGTGATGATGCATGTGGAACATACCACAGGACAAAATGTGCACTGGCAGAAATAAGAAAGAAGACAATTGAAAAAGAAAGAGGGGAAACAAACTAACAAACAAACAAAAACAAAAAAACAGCACCACCAAAAAAACATTTGTACATATTTGCATATTTCATGTTTCATTAAAATTGTGTGTGAGTTGCATGTTTTACGAATACGTTGTGTGGTTATGTGGCTGTGAATTATGTGGATACATGAGGCTCTATTCAGTCGTAGTCAATAAATAAATAAATAAATAGCATCAGTAATAATACCACCACCACCACTACTATTACTACTCCTGCTCCTGTGGTCCTACTTTTTGTGGTTTCTCTGTGGAGTAATGCTGATAGAATTTGCCAGAAGTGTTTATAAAATTTTGCTGGGAATCCATCGGGTCCAGTTGATTTGTTATTTGGCATTTTACTGAGTCCTTTATGGAGTTTGTCGATGGTAACAGGTTCATCCAACATGTTTGCTTGTTCTTTGGATAGTGTAGGTAACTCTAGATTATTATTTTATTTTACGTTTTCTATTTCAGGTTGTGTTGGCTTGTGGTCAGAAGAGTACAGCTGGCTATATATTAAAATAAAGTGTTTTGAAAAATTTCACCTGAGGAGTTAACTATTCATGGGATGATTTTTTTTCCTTTTTGCATTGTAGTTGATTTGCCAAATATTTACCTATTTTATTACTGAACTCAAAGTGTCTATATTTAGAAATTGGGGGGGGGGGGGGGGGGGGTATTTTATTTTTTTTTTTTTTAATGGGATAAGTATGGTATAATTTTTCCTCTGATTACTGATTTACCTGTTTACCATAAGAGTGACGGTAGGATTTCTGGAGAGACATTCATCTCCAGAAAGAATGCCTACTCTCTCTTAATACAATGATCAAATTCTGGATGTTGAAGAAGCGATGTATTGAAGCACCATCTTCTGGTGGGTTTGATGTGTGGTTGAATATTTAGTGTGAGGGAAATGGGAGCATGATCACTTGGTATGATTGAATGGACTGTTGCATCTGTTACATGTTGCATAAAGGAGTTACTGATGAGAAAGAAAGAAATGTGAGTAAAAGACTGACGGACAGAGAAAAATAAGTGTATTCTCTAGATGAAGGGTTGTTACTCCTCCAACAATCGCCAGGTTCATAATGAGTCATATATTGCTTTATTATATCAGCAGAATGCCATTTTCGTGAGCTACCAGGAGTCTGACCCGTCAAGTGCGGGACTGATGGCTCCAGTGATTATAATGTTTGTTGAATTACATAATAATGAAATAAGAATGTGGAAGAAAGATGGGTCATCATTGATGGGGCCATAAATGCTGACTAGAGTGAATATTTTATTGTTTAGGGACTGATAATAATATACCTTCTGGATCAATAGGAGAAGTATTATGGATTGAGTTAATATTTTTATTTATAAGTTTAAATACTTCTTGCCGTTTACATTGAATGTTAGAAGAATACACTATATTGCCAAAAGTATTCACTTGTCTGCCTTCACACACATATGAACTTGAGTGACATCCCATTCTTAATCCATAGGGTTTAATATGATGTCGGCCCACCCTTTGCAGCTATAACAGCTTCAACTCTTCTGGGAAGGCTTTCCACAAGGTTTAGGAGTGTGTTTATGGGAATTTTTGACCATTCTTCCAGAAGCGCATTTGTGAGGTCAGACACTGATGTTGGACGAGAAGGCCTGGCTCGCAGTCTCCGCTCTAATTCATCCCAAAGGTGTTCTGTCAGGTTGACGTCAGGACTCTATGCAGGCCAGTCAAGTTCTTCCACACCAAACCCGCTCATCCAGGTCTTTATGGACCTTGCTTTGTGCACTGGTGTGCAATCATGTTGGAACAGGAAGGGGCCATCCCCAAACTGTTCCCACAGAGTTGGGAGCATGAAATTGTCCAAAATGTCTTGTTCTC
>VUQI01003766.1:20138-37503 GCA_015106735.1 Paratilapia polleni | reverse complement strand
TATCAGTGGGAAAGTGTGATTTTTAGGACACTCGAGCCTAACGTTAGCTGGCATAATGTTAGCTTATAACCAGCTGTTGTTGTTATTTAGCCGGCTCGTTGTCAGCTGTCCGGAGACAGGAGGGTTGCATGACTAATCAGCTGACAATAAGTAATTTTGTCAATATCGGGAATAAAAAAGCATGTTTATGCACATTTTCGTGTGTTAGAGCCCTGACTTCAGTTCAGAAGATGAGGCTTGAGGTGAGGAGGAAGACAATGACATTTTATCCCGATGCAGGTCGCGTTGTCTCGTTCCTTCGTGTTTTCGCTTCTTTGGGAAATCCTTCTTAGATGATAAAACGTAGGTATGATCCTTCATATCTTGAGTCTGAAGGTGCAGACACGAATTACACAAATGCCTACGAATTCTCTTCTCCTCTGCCTTTTACCACATATGTGTCCTGTCTCTAGCCACATACATAAAACGCAATTAGGCGGAACGGAGATGTCCATCTCGGCCACTGTATTCAAGATGGTGGGGCAACATGGCGGCTTTTACAAACTGCGCCCGCTCCTATGTATTTTTAATGGATTAATTCTAAGTTTATGAGAATGCTTCAGTTCAATTCAGTTTAATTCAGTTTAATTTTCAATTCCATTTTATTTATATAGCACCAAATCACAACAACTGTCGCCTCAAGGCGCTTTATATTTTAGGGTAGAGATCCTACAATAAGTTTGTTGGAAGATGTAATTACACACTAATAAATGTATATTTATAAGTACAATTTTTTTTCTATTAAATAACCTCAAAAAACAACCTACTGTACCTTTTAATACTAGGTCAGAGATAATTAAGTTAAGGTACAAGGGTTGGCACAGGTTATATTTAGCTCAGATCAGCAATTTCTCATGACCTTTGTCCTTGGCATAACAATGTGGGATATAGAAGATAAACTCCTGTTCATGTGTTGCTTTACCAGCAGTTTGTGAAATTGTTTCTTGCCACTTTTTACACAAAAAAATAGTTTTGTCTGCCTTTCCTAGTTGCCATATTGGCACTCATGGGGCTGGGACTAGGGATAATTAGATGTGAAGTGGAGATAAACTGATGATCTGGCCAACCTATCCCTAATCCTTTCTTGTGAAGAATGAAACATACCAGCTCAAGAGGAATTCTGCCTATTTTCTTAAACATCTGGCCAATCGCTGTGTGAAACAACCTTGAAAGTTCCATTGTTGGTTCACGAAAGTGAAAGGGTTTTGAACCATTTGCCTGATAACCACTATGTTACACCACTATTTTATATGCACTGAGGCATAGCAAGTATGGAGTGAGCTAAATTCTAATTTTAGCTTGCTTATGTACTCGATCTGTACCAATCCATCAAATAGTTTCACTTAATACCACAAATGTGCTAGAGGAAAAAGCCAGGGATCACCAAATTATTAGGATACACAGTTTGAGTAAAATAAAAATAGTTGCTTATGGAAGTCAAAATAATTAGATTTTAATAACTGCTTGTAAAACAATAGCAAATTCTTAAAAGCCTGTGGTTCTGCCCATATTATCAGTGAAGTCGCAGTGTGAATATTTAGGAATGAATAGAAATTGCCAGTCAGTATTTACATATACACTATATAAATCAGTGGTGTGGACTAGAGTGGTGTTTTTGTTATTGACTGTCACCAAAACTGAGCTTAATGTCATGTGAGAGAATGAGTCAGAGATAGATGAGTCACTAGGAAACCTCACCTCATCACAGATGACCTCACCAGGAAACTGAAGCAATACAATCAGTACAGCTGAAACACTGCATAGATCCTGCTGAAGAGAAAATGTCCTTTAGCTCAACACTCATTCAGCTGTAGCTTTTCAGTTATTCACTGTGTCTACATGACGCCAACCTAAATGTCAGCAGTAATTGGATTTCTTTAACTTATTGTAAATAAGAATGGGAATCTAAAGTTTCCCACAAGCTTGAAGCTTGTAAAAGGTAAGTCTGTTCCCACAGCTGCATATTGACACAATGAGAAATTTTTTATGCTGTAGGCTATTGTTATAAAGCCACACTGTGTGCCACAGTGTTTTAAGTTAATAATGGTGACAATGATGAGAATTTGTTGTTGCCTGTCAGTCTTCCTCAACCCTGTGCAGCTTTTTAACATGTTTTGGCACATTGCTTTGGTTGTGTGGCCAACAAGCTTCAATCTTTCGGTGTCCTCTCACTGCTCTTGCAGTGACATTTTTAGCCACAGCAGTCAGCTATCCACTGTCTGCTTCATGCAACAGTAGTAGATATTGGATAACTGCAAGCTGCATAGAAGGTACGTAAGGTCAGTAGTTTGATCCCTGGTCAGAAGTTTTTTGTAGGCAAGGTACTGAACACCAGATTGATTGTGAAGTGTTCATACTCTTCTCAGAGTAACTCAGAGAAATCTGAGAACACACATAATACACATACTTTTAAGCTCAATGATGTATGTCTACAACGTCCATTGTGATTAAATGTGTGTAACTCAGCTTGTGAATCAAAGAGGATTATATCCCTCTTAAGTATAGTACAGTGACTCATTATCGTCTGGCTTTCTTCATTGTAAAAGTAATCCTCTGATAGTTGTTTGTACAACCAGTGACTTCATAGTCTAGTGGTTTACACATTTGCCAAACAAGTGAACTATCCCTGGTTTGAACCCAGGAGGAGACACAAATCCCTTTGGGGTGTCAGGAAGGGCAGCTGGTGTTTTTGGTTCTACAGCTCTTTTCACTGTTTATAACAGCTGTATGGGGGTTGAATGTCTTTTTTTCATAACTTGCCCATTTAGATTTTGCTGAGGCTTAAAGTTAGGACCTGGCCTCTTTGATTGACCAATGTGCTGACACATGCAGCTATAACCCATACCTGTCTGCTAGGCTTCACCACTGCTAATTGGACCTCTCCAACATGTTTGTAGAGTTGGTACCTTTTGGAGCATTGTTAATGATGAACAGTATGGCCTGCTGTGTGATATAGAGTCTGTTACTTGCATTGCCCCCATACAATTTATGGCTGTAGCTTGCTAACCAAGTTTGCTAGAGTTAGCTGATAACTTAGCACTCTACCCTCTGGTCCAAATATTGTCACTTCTGGCTCCAAAAAAGCAGCATGGCAGTGCTCTATAGGTCTACGTGGTACTCTACAGTGTAACTTGGTGAATCCATGGCAATAATTTACGTCCTGTTCATATCTCCAAAAGTGACACAGAACTGTCGTCTAAAAACTCATACATGAACTGAGCATGAATATCCCACACAGAAATAGAGCCAAAACTAATACTAGGAATGTCAAAATCCATTAATTTTAACTTTAACTTTAGGTAAGGGAACCTGCTGATGATCTGCTGACTCCGTGTTTTTGCCTGCTGCAAGTTCCATTTATTAATGGCAACAGCTCTGACATGGCTGCTCAAGCTTTGACAAGTAAACACACACATTACCTGTCTGAGTGGCTGACTGTCATAATAATAAAAGAGTCAGATCTTCCAGTTCAGATGCAGACATGTTGAAACCAAAAATAGTCATACATACAAGCCCTGATGCTTACAGTATTAAAGGTTTAGACTGGATTGGTGGCTCTCAAAAGATACATATAAAGATCTTCATGGGTCTCTGCACAGAAGGATGCAAAAAAAAAAAACCCAACAACAGTACTTTACATTGTTTAGTAATTACTATAGGCAGAGTTACACTAAATTATAACTAAACAAAACACTGTGACCAATGTCGACAAACAGAATGTACAGTATATAAATAGCCCACATACTGGTCAGCATGTCCAATCAGGACATGGTATACACACACACACACACACACACTCAGGCAGTATGAAACAAAATTATGTGCAGCAGTGAATATGGGCTCTGGTGTCAAACAGAATAACAGGAGAAAAATTGTATACTGGGGTGTGTTAAAAGAGCTCTGTGTAACACAAGCTTACTGTTAGTACTGATACACACAGCTGTTACAAGGAACTCTGACTATTTCAACTTGTGGTTCTCCAGGCACTCTCCTATTAAAGCATGTTGTTTTAAAAGCATGAAACGTTTTAAAAATCCTAAATGTTTACCACAGCTTAACTTTGCATGTGCGGTGCATTCTGGGTCCATGTTGTAAACCGGTTGCGCTCCAAAGCTATAGTTGCAAAGCTGCCATTTCAAAGTTTACAAAGCATAAAAAAAGCCACACTGTGCTGCTTTTGGTTGTTCCAGTCAAAAGGAAACAAGGAAAGTGATATTAGTCTTCACAGCTTTTCTGTCAATAAGAAGAGGACAAGGGAGGGGAAAAATGCTTGTGTCATTGGGTGAAGACAGCTTCCAACAGACCTGCGGCGTAATTCTAGGCATTTCTCTTCCATTGCATTTAGCTGGATAAAAGAGCTTACAAATCCTGTTGGTTATATGTGCTGACTAAAACCAAATGCTCTGCCTACAGTATTCTCCCAGGAGTCTAAACACCCTTGAATAGCTAAAGAAAACTGATATAACAAATGGGAAGTAGTAGATGTCTTCCTGCTATGTTTTCATAGTCAGGGTTCCTTTTAAGTGAACAGCATTCTGTTGCTCACGTTTGCATGCAACTCATTCACCCAAACAGTGATGAGACATACACAAGATTTTCTTGCAGTATGCTGCACTATTGTATGAGGTGTTTGTTTGTATGCTGTTCAATAAATGAAAGATCAGCAAAATCAGTGGAGCTGACTTGGACATGAGAAAGCTACCATTGCTAGATAGATAATGAGTAGCTTACAGCAAGCTGGTTAAAAGCCCCATGTTGGCTGTTACTATAGAAACCAATCAGATAGTGATAACCTTAGAAAGCAAGATATGGGTTAGTCAATCAGCTGTAACTTAGCTATGCTGCACAAATCTGGTGATGGATAATATTTAACTTTAGATGATAAAGTAACTCTAATTTGGATGAATTAGGTCACCTTATGGGATGACGTGAAAACGTTTCTTGTTTTTCACATTAATTGTTGTAGTATAACCAACCTAAGTGCATTTATGTGTGAAGGGATTTTTGGTGACACCAATGACTGTATAAAAGATATGTTTTCTACAGTCATTGGGTGACACCATATAACTTTGAAGTTAATAAATATTTTTTCGTAATAAAAATTCTTCCAAAATATGCAAAGCCTTTTTCCCAAAACTAAGTTCTTAACAGAACCAACAGGAGACCAGTGATGTGTGAAGTGTTTCTGGTGACACTACACTGTGAAATTTGGATATTTTTGATGTAGCTCTGTTTTTTCAGTGGTGTACTTTGTAGACGGACCACAGAAGTGGTATTTGTACAGCTTGGGGGACGGCTGGTGTCAATGAAAATTTGGTTGTAACCAGTTGTCTAATTTAATATGACTGGAGAGGTGTTGTGTTTTTCCAACATTTGGCTCATGAGTCATTGATGCATTGAAGCGCAAAGCTCAGTGAATTATTTTTATCAATTTTTCTCATTACTCAAGTCAGCAACTCCCTGTCATGCACATTGGATGATTTTCTTTCTTTCTTTTTTTTTTTTGGATGTTTCTTCAAGTGTCACTCTTTACTGTTTGTTCACAGTAAAAGTGGTGAAGCTGAGATAGGAGCTAATTCAGTCAGTGTCTAACCGATCTGCCTTCTTGCCTATGCATAGAGCAGCTGCACACACACTCCTTGTTTTGCGTGGTTTTGGTGACAGACAAGTTGATATTGTATGTAGTGTGTGGATTGTTTTATGTAGACTGCACTTTATGGACAGTCTGGCAGTTCTGTTAACATGAAAAAAAAGCTACTTTCAGCTGCTGCCTTGTCACAAGGGGTTGCCACAGTGGGTAGCTCTGCATGTTTGATTTGGCAGAGTTTTTTGGAGCCTATCCCAGCTGTCATAGGGCGAAAAGTGGGGTACACCCTGGACAGGTCGCCAGTCTATCACAGAGAAGACTGACATTTAGCATTTTCACTGAATGTAGAGATTTTCTCCAAGAAAAAAATGTAGTTAATTCTAAATACTCCCTCACAATCCAGCAGTAGTTATAGTTTTATTTTGGAAAGCAATTTTGAGACAAAAAAAGAAGATGAATGTCTACTCATGTGTTTAAAACAGAAAACCATCCAAACTGATGAAGAGCACAGAGGAAGCACAGAAAATGAGAAAACCTCTTATCATATTGGGACTGTTAGTTATCAGAAGCTGAAGCTCAGTGTCATTTTAATGCAGACTGGATGCCTATATATCTGTCTGCATGCCAGCCACTGGACACACACACACTCTCTCTCACACACCTCCTCACACACACATAAACTTGCAGAAGACATTACCAACTTGATAGAGCACATAGAGATCTAAGTACATGTGGATCTACTATCCGCTCTTCATCAAAATGAAAACAAATGTAATGGTGTTTTTGAATTCCCCCTCATGTATCAACTAGCAAGCGTACACACAAGCAGTCACACACATATAAAATAAGCGTCCTTCAGCCTTCTGAATGACTGGCTTGTTTTGAAACACGATCACTGGCCTGTTGCTTACTGACACACATTTACATCCCTCAGTTTTGCAATCCCTCCTGTTTACAGCAGCAGTTCAGACTTTCACAAGCAACAAGCTGGCATGCATGTAAACAAACGTACACTATTGCAAGAGGTTTTAACTTGCACTTGGGGTAGGAAGTAAATAGGAGCAGTGGGTAGTGATGAAACTGATAATATAAATAAGTAAGTAAGTAAATAAATAAATAAAGTTAAATTTCTACAGTACGATTGAAACAGTTTAGCAGTTGTGATGAATGGAATGAACAGGATTCAAAATCAGGCACCAAGTTGTAGTCATGTTATGGAGCAGCAACTTAGCCATGACCTATATACTGTATGTTCACAGCCACATATTTGTTCCTGCTGACCAGCTGCTGGGGGTCTTTGGATTTGTCTCAAAAGCCCACGAACCAGGTCAGGATAAGGTTAAAGTTATTCTGAGCCAGTCTGTACTTACAGTACTTACAATAATCAAGGAAAAACTAAAAGTGCATTTGGTAAGTCCTTCCTTTGCAAAGACCTTTCCCCATTTTACAGTTTTAAAGAAAGTGATCCAAATCTGTGCAAGAATTTAATTGGTTCTTCTGTTGCCCATACTCCACATCTCCTCCAAGTCTGATGAAATTGTTAATACAAACATCTCAGCTCTCACCTTACCAAAGGAATGAAGGGCAAGCAAAACGCTCCGCTTCTGAAATGGTACAGGCGGTTTCAAACCATGTGAAGATGGTTCTTGGTGCAGAAGTCCTCTGAGAAGTCAGATGTGACGTCATAGGTCCAGACCCGATGGAATCCAAAGATTAGGTTTAAAACCCAGTGGAATCAGTACGTTATGATCGAAGAATCATTAGTTTTGCATGTAAGTTAGACTTATGATCAAAAAAATGAACCCTGTGAGGCCTAAGTGAGTGACGACCCTGGGACTTGATTGCCAGCAACTGGGAGAACAATCCAAAAGTTATCCAATAAAGATATGTCACTGAAAGCTAAATGCCTACATGCTGGCATCAAAGTCAAGTGCTAACCAATGTCAGTAAATTCCAGGACAGAATTTCATTGATAGACTGACCAACAGGCAGACCACCGCTAAAGCCATGCTGAAATAAGCACCCATGTATCTGGCTTGTTAATTAGCCACAAATGTACAAGGATAAGTCAAACTCAACTTTCTTTTTCCTTCCTCCAGACGTCCCTGCAGGAGTGTTTGAGGTTGTTGGAGGAAACCTTTCCCTTCACAGAGGAACAACAGGTAGGCTGCTGCCATAGTCTCTTCTCTTTTCATTCATTTTTAGTTTTCCCCTTACTCTTAACAGTGCTCAGAATTTCTTTTGGTTACTTTGCCCTTAGTTAAGTGATGTTGGTGGTGGAAGGGAGGACCTGGAGAGCCACCCCTCAGACAGAGAGTCCCTACTGTTCACCATCATTCCCAATGATGACTCCTCCATGGACCTGGAGCTCCATTGGCAGGATATGCTAGCTATCATGGGGACTGAGGTGACTAGGAGAATAAAAGTATAAAAAGAATATATTGTAGGTTCTTTACCCTAAAATATAAAGTGCCTTGAGGTGACTGTTGTTGTGTGTTTGGCGCTATATAAATAAAATTGAATTGAATTGAATTGAAAAGTAGATGAAAATATATTTGCTAAATAGAGTGAGAAGAAATTATATGATAAAATATAAAAGTCAAGATACAGTAAATTTAGATACATTTCTCGTCTTTACCCTCCAGAACACAGATATGGACATGACGTCATTTGACCACAATCTAGATTCAAGACAAGCTGGGACCTTTCGAGGTATTACATCTGGAGCAGTGTCTAACAACCGTGACAACGTTGTTACAGGAGCTGATCAGGAGGGGACTCACTTGCAGCACGGTAATTTAATCATAAACACCACCCTATACCATACACCATATTTGTGAAAAATTCAGTTTTAAGGCTTTTTCTTGTTCTTGGAGCAGAATATTAACAAAAAAAATTCTCAACACAAGCTGTCAACTACTTACTCTTTCCATAGCTTTTAATCTTGTGGCCTTCATCAATGGAAGGATGTGCTTATTAGCAGAGATGCGGTTGAACAGCTCCAGAAAAAAAATAATTAGAGCCTTGAGTCTAACTTGCAGAAATTTTTTGTCAAGGTCTTCAAAAATGGTACAAAACATTGATCACTCTAATTTTCAAGATTAGAGATAGGAACTTGTGAGTTTTAATGACTTTTTGAAACCCTTAGAAAACTGCCACATAAGGTCCAAATATTTTGTAAAAACATGACATAATTGTTTTTTTCTTGTTTCCAGAATGTCCTGTGAATGATCATTCCAAACACTCTGTTGCAAATACTACATTTTTTAATTTTTTGCCACCATGCCCTAACTCTCTAGGTTTATTGGTGCCTCAAACCCAGTCAGAGCCAACCCTGTTTCCACTGACCCCAAGTGCAGAGTTCGATGACCACAATTCAGCACTGAACACACAGGACACTTTGAGTAACATCAATGCATATCCCTTGAACAGACCTCTGGACCACACAGATCTGCTTGCAGAAGATCCTTCAGAAGACTTCAGCATAGGACTAACAGCAGAAGATAACAGGAGTACCTTCAACATCAATTTGTTAACACAAGATGCTGTGACTAGGGTGGAATCTGAAAATCTTCCTGGCATTGATGTTAACTTTCAGCCTTCCACTTTCACCCCATCTTTGGAGGGTAATGTTATGACCCAAGACCTTCTGGGATCTCCATCCAGTCACCTTCTGGTGGACGAAGACAATGAAGATGACCTTCCTATTCCACTTACTGATTTTTTAGAGGATGCTGCCATCTTAGATGAGATTAGATTGTTGGACCTGGCCCTGGAGGAAGGATTCAGTCCTGAGATGGCAGCCAGGTTGGAAGACAAAAGCCACTTCAGCCATGAACTAGCGGAACAGGAAACTGGCAGCGATGATCATGGCAATTTCATAGGTAGGCGATACAGTAACTATTTTATTTACAAAATGTGTAACTACAGTTCTTAGAAGAGCATGATAATTCAAAAATCAAGTGCACACTATGAAACTGTGAAACTTACTTTGACCTTCCTTTAACCTTAACCCCCCTAGATGGTGAGGATGAGCCAGACTCTGACTCTGGTCTTTCCTTGGACTTCAGCCACAGCCCTGCTTCTCCATGTGTTTCTGAGGCCTCCTCTTATTCCTCTTCCTCCTCATCAGCTTCCTCTTCATCTTGTGTGTCAGCTATGGGAAATCCATTCTCTGAAGATGAGGATGAAGATGCTGAGGAAGGCTTAGTTGGTTCAGATATGGAAGTAGAATTGACGATAAAGCAGGAAGAGCTGGAAGAGGAGGAGATGGGGGCAGTAGGAGGAGAGTATCCTGAAAATGCAAATAAGCTTGTTCCTTCCAACTATGGTGATCAAAGTCTATTTCATGGGTTTCCCTGGCTGGAGCATATCGATCATGATCACACATACAACCAGCCCTGGTCCTCTGCCTCTTCTCTCCCCCTTGGCAAGATCCCCACCAAACACACCAAATCTGCTCCACGACATGACAGTGCCAAACCTTACCCCCACTCCTTTTCTAGGCACATCTCCAAGACCAAAATTTGGAGTCTAGATGAGAGCCGTGCACAAGCCCTGAAGATCCCTTTCTCCAATGAGCTCATTGTAAATCTGCCAGTGGAGGAGTTTAATGACCTACTGTCCAATTACGAACTCAATGAGGAACAACTTACCCTCATCAGGGATATACGACGTCGTGGTAAAAACAAGATAGCTGCCCAGAACTGCAGGAAGAGGAAACAAGATGTGCTGCTGGGCCTAGAGGACGACGTGTCCAGTTTGAGGCGCCACCGTTCACGTCTACTAAGAGAAAAACAGGAAACCCTGAGGAATCTCCAAGAAATGAGACGCCAATTGGAAATGCTGTACAAGGAAGTCTTTTCCAGGTTGGGGGACGAGGAAGGGAGCCCCCTGGATGCTACAGAGTACATGCTTCATTTCAAACCCAATGGAAGAAACGGCAAGAAACAGAGCCAGAGGGACAAGAAGAAGTGAAGAGATGTCAAGAATGTGAAGAGGTTCTTTAAAAGAGAGTGCGTCCACACAAAGAAAGGAGGGAACGGTGATAGGGTGATGAGGAAGGAGCCAAGGAATTGTTTACCTGTTGTGAACAAATGTTCCTGAGTGTCCAAAACCTGAAAAACCTCAAACAACCAAGTGTGTTCCCCTGAGAGTGATGACTTGTTGGGGTGATGGATGGACAGAGAAAACTGAAGTGGAAGAGGAAATGGAAAGACTTGAATTCAGCTTGTGTTAAGCTTCAGGGTAATTTGAGCTTCTTGATTGAGTAGATTATCTGGGACCACTGTTCTACAATGCTAGTTCAATGCCAAAGAATTTGTTTTGCACGAGACTCTTAAAAGTATTGTGTTCAACAGCCAACAAACAGATAGCAGGCTGGATCCTTGCTGTCAGCTAATAGAGCCCAACAGTTATAGACACTACACTGACTACAAGCCAGCAAAGACGAGTTCTGGATAGGCATACAGGGAGGCTGTGGAACTGACAGGGGTCTTGCAAAGACACTTCAGCAGGGTGAAGACTTGGGTTCATGGAGATGGAACCTGAGTGTATTCAATTCCCAAAATGAACCGTAACCGCAGAGCAGCCTCATTAAATATGCTAGTCACCAAAACTCAAGACATTAGGTAGAATATTCAGATGTATATTTTCAATTCTAGCTGTTTTGGAAGCTTTATGGTATTGCATGTAAAACTTCCTGAAAATTGACCCTATTTTAAATAGATATGCTACAGACACATAACTGACTGAGAAGGTTATCACGGACAGTTCACAAAAAGCTAGTTTTTGGCTATATAAGCTATCAGAAAGTTGTAGCATTTCATAGGATATATCCAACAAAAAGATTCAATATTACAGACATCATGCCTCATAATGGATTTGGGAATATATGTGAGAACAATTTGGGGCAATGGAAATGTTAAATTGTGAATGACAGACTGAGCGTGCTGCAATAAACTGACAAAATTACATTGTTGTTGTATGCTGTTAATGTTTAGGGACTGATGGCTCATAATGTGTGTTAGATGCCTCAAACACAGATTATGTACATTCAACTGATGCAGTAAAAATGACAGATTTAGCCTTTGAAAACGGGTAACATTTTTTCACCCTAGAGGCTGATGCCATCCTCTACTGGCCATGCATTCAGTTGTGTAAAACAGACTTCAGTAGATATTCTCATGAAACTGAATATAAAGTTGATGACGAGTTTTAGTAAAGTCATGCAAATTGTTAAAAATAAACTGCTTTGTAAGTAACTGGAACAATTAACACGGATTTTCTCAGGAATTAACACAACCAGATGGACTTGCTTGCTGATACTGATTTTGTTGTCTATACATGCTGTCAAATCACTGGAAAACACAACTGTCAGAGCAGGTGTTCAGTGCTTCATACGGTGGACAGAATCAAACTACTGTATTTGTCTGGTCCCTGTAAGGCAAAGAAGTGCAGTGAAATGACAACAGAATCCTGTCTTTCAAATTCATGAAGTAAAAGTAAACTTTCCAAACTGCATGTATTACTATCACTGTTGGCACAAGCCTTGATGAGTTTGTATTTTGTTAATGCCCAATGTGCTTGCTGGCATTCAAGGACTTGGGAACTTATATTTTGTAATATAAAAATATAAAAAAAATAAAGTGTTTCCTTGCAGTGAGCTGTATTCTGTCTCTGACATTGCTGCTGAGACATTGTTTGAATTTGGAGGGTATGACCTGTATATATTATATTTATATTATATTTATTATATTCATTTATATATTTATTAAGGAAAAAAAATGCAATCAGAGCCGTGGTGGTCAGTGTGCCACAAAATCCAACACTTCAACTGGAAGGACATGTTAAGAATTCTAAGCAATGCTGGTGACAATAGCTAACATAATGCTAGCAGTATCAATGAACACTACTTCACTGAGAGCTCTTTGTAGATACTGTCCATTAAATTCTGCAATGCAGTGCCATGTCAAGTGTTATCCCCATTTAATCTTACAGAAGCAGACTAAAGATTCCATACACTCACAGAGGTGGCATCATTTGCTACCAAAACTGTCTTCCTATATTTTTTGCAGCAAAGTTACATGACCAACTCAAGTGGCTGGATGCTGGTTTGATTTTAGATGGAACTATTAGCTTATCTTTGATATCCCAGATGGAGTTTTGAGTTTTGGGTTCCATCTATTTTCTTAACCACTTATCCAATTCAGGGTCACTGGGGGCGTTGGGGCCTATCCCAGCTGATACTGGGTGAGAGGCAGGGTACACACAACCACACACTCTCACATCCACACCTACGGCCAGTTTAGCCATCAAGCATGTCTCTGGAGTGTAGGCTCCAGTTGACCATGTGGAGCCTTCTTGCTGCTAAACAGTTGGACACTGCTTAATTTACACAAATTGTGGAAAATGAATATATAGGAGTTGGAATGATTTTTTTTTTTTGCTTATGCTCACAATGTAGCCTTTGCCAAATGTTGCCTTTTTGGTTCCAGTATACTCGAGTTATATTCACACTGCTATGTAACAGTAAGGTAAGAGTTTTTGACAAGTGTGTATTGATGCAAACCAATTAGAAACACAAAAATATAGGATGGGTTTTATTCCAAATGCAGACATACAGACAAATACAATGTAGTGACATCTCTATTTTTCTTTAAACTATATATTTAATATATTTATCATGTATTATCTAAAAAAAAAGAGAGAGAGAGAGAGGGAGAGATTACATTGTTTTTTTTGTTTTTTTGTACGAATAAAAAGTAGCTTTAAGTATAGTGGAATCTCTTTTGAAATTATTTTTCACACCACTTTGATCTCTTCCCAAAATGTGTTAATCTTTCTACACTGTCAAATAGTAAAATGTTGTTCCTCTAGCCACAGTGCATTTAGTACATATGTGTGGTGGGATTTTGATCTCTTTACTTTAGGAGTTACATATGTTGTTGTGAACCAGTTTTAGAGTGTTTGAGTATGTTCACTGAGTGAGAGCTCCAGCACAAACTGATATCCAATCTTCTGCCGAGATTTCAGTTTCCACATCTTTGTTCCAGGTACTAATGTGTACTCCAGTGAAAAGGTTGTGATCAGATGATAAAATTCTTATGACTCTTAAACAGTCCATTATTTCAACAAGTGTTTCTGGGGTTTTAGTAAGTGAATTATACTCGTGCTGTTAGGAAACTTGAACTTATCAATTTAGACTGGATTTATGTCTCAATTCTCATCTTCATGATAAGCATATTTGCTTTGGGCCATATCTGAGCATGATTGTCCCCCCTCAACACTCCCCTGCTGGCCTGTGTTTGCATGACACAGGCCCAAGCTTGCTTCAGTTTGTTCCAGCATCTCAGTTCCTTTTCTCTTGTGTTTGTACTTTAAAGTGCTAATGCTCTTGCACAAGTTTCATGATTTTATGGCTTAATTGGCCTCTCACATGCCTTATAAACATTTGTTAATTACTTCACACAAGTATACAGCACCTGGGCCCACCTCTTCAAGCAGTCACAGCATGGTATGCAGGGTGTCACACTAGCCAAATGAAATGGACTTTAGGGGTCAAACATGCATGGGCACAGTTGGGATTGTGTGTACACCCTCAATGTAGCATCTGCTCTTCCTGAGGAAAAATCTGGTTACTGCATAAGAGGCTTTATTTTTAAAAAAGAATCTGGTTCTTTCATTTTCTCCTACCAAATTTTAAGTAATATGCTTGACAACTGCATTACGATTCTGTTTTTGCAGTTTTTCCACTGTGTCAGAGTATAAATACGTCTTTTTGTTTACATTTAAAATAAAAAGAGTAATTAAGACACCAAAGCACAAGATATTAAGAAAACGAAAAATCTTTTATTGTCCAAAACAGTTAAAAGTCGATCAGCCAAGATGCTAACATTGCAAAGGAAACAAACATGCAACAGGACAACACAAGCTAATCCACTAAATACAGAGAAAAGTTTGAGACAAGATAGAAAAACCTACGTGGCAGACCTGGGTGCAGCTAGTTCAGTTCCTTCCAGTTAGGGTGCAGGACATTTCACAAAAACACCTTCAAGACTTAACAGTAACAACTTAAATCAAACAAGTCTGACCTCATATGCTTGATTTAACATGCTACAAACTGCAGTGACCTTCATCTGGTCTGTTTGTATGAAGTGCTTGTTTTAAAACTGGGTTCAGCTTGCAGAGCTTCTGTATGCCTTTCATACATGTCACTCAGGGTTAAGGCTAATTAAAATAAGCAAAATACAGTTAGATAAGGCAAGTATTAAAAAAAACAAAATAAAACTGTATTGCCAGGATGGTTCGTAAGAGACAGTATGAGGGGAAGCAGCAAACTGTCCAAATGAACAGAGGCGCACTATAAAAGAAAAATATATAAGAACAATTCACCCATTATCAATGTCACAACAGCAAAACACCACCTATGAACTGTTTTGAACTAGCTTACCCAGATGTGCCATCGGTGGAAGCTACTTTTCTAACTTTAGTACAGTATACATAGAAATTACACAGCCGGGCTACATTCAACACAAAACACCTGAAAAGTATTTCTCAAACTGATTTTGCTCAGCATGCTAAAAGTTTTAAAGATGTATCCTGTTTTTGTCACCAAAATGTGTGTTAAACAGAGAATGCCAAAGAATACTGTGTGTCGAGTGTCGCCCGGGCAGTGCAAATAATACAGAGTACAGAACACACAGGTGGCTGAATGTGTGTGAAGGTTAAAAAAGAAGGGAGTGAAAGAAGATCATTTGACATATTTTCCCCTCGTCTCCTACATTAGCAGTGAAACCCACTTGTTTGTTATGGAGCCAGTGTCTCGTCAGGAAACACCGCCACCTACCAGCCAAAGTGGCAGCAGAATTGACAAGCTGCCTACATAGTACAGCCAACAGTTCACCAACATATGGCTGGTTTTCTGTTCTTTTCCCTACACTACAGTGATAGCTGACTTTTAGTGGATTTGGTTCACTGAAATGTTTTCACAGATTATCCCCAATCAGAACAGCTTGTTAGGGCAGCTCAAGATGTTAAGCATGCTTATTTACCTAGTACCACAAGTCAGGCCCCTCCCAGACATGTATTCCTTTCCATTAAATCTGACATCTGAATGAGAAGGCTTCATGTCTGGTCACTTCTGTAAGTCAAAATTGCGACAGCACGATATTACTGGATAGGAGCAACACAGCAAAAGCCTGAAGGTGTGCCATCACATGAACAGATAGGAACAAACAAGATTACGACTCGTATCTCAGGCATTTTCCCCTTTTCCAATCTAGAAGATCTGACTCTCCAAATCAGTGGAGGAGGAGGGTGCACTTTTTTTGCCCCCAGCAGCACTCACAGTTGTTACACTTCCCTCAAGTTGATGCACGTTGCCAAAAAGCATAAAGCCTTTTGCACATGAGGCAAACATCACATGTAGCTATCCTAGTTACAGAATTCCACCACTTTAACAGATTGCTGAAGCCAGCAATGTTACGCATGCTGTATCTGAAAGGGGCTTTAGTGTCATTACAATAGCTCCGAGTACAGAAAGAATGGAAACAGCACCTCTAGTCTGTTTTCACAAAACACTGCATAAAATGTCCACAAGCACCTTGTTAAAAAAAAGAAAAAAAAGAAGGACAGCTGTACTCCACAGGTTACCGTAAAGGATGTCCGATTAGGGGTTTCATTCCATCTAATCTCCTCACAGCTGAGTTTCTTTTCCAGTGAAAATCTGCAGATCCTGAAATCACTTAAGCAGAGTTGGAAATTGTAACCTGCCAGATGTGGCTCTTGCTGTAGTGATAAAGATGTGTTGCCACACACTGCTGGGTAACTAAACAACTGAACTCTAAAATGGTTAACACTGGCTAGTTTGGAAATCAAACCAGCCACCAGTGCCAGGTAACATAGTCCAGTCCCCACATATAACAACTTTTACTACTTATATTATCTGAACTAGCAGCTAATAGCTTGTTTAGCCCAACAGTGGCAGCTTATAACATGAAGTGGGTGTTTTCCATCTGAGCTACTGTCACTGCAGTTGAGTGTCAAAATGTGCATGCATTCATTTTTTGTAGAAATACATCCATTTGATTTATTTATTGGTATTAAATCTGGCATTGAGAATCATGGAATTTCACTGGTCCGCTTGTACTGTGACATCCCTAGCTGCCACGTAGGCTGGTAGGACGTGTAAGGCCCCTCATGTAGTCTCCAACCAGTCACTATGAACAGTCAATATGTGGTGCTTGAGTTTAAAATGAACACATCAGCAATACTGAGAAAACAGGTGGCACAAAGAACAGATACTGAAAGGACAAATGGTTTCTGTCCATTCTTTCACTCCTCAACACCCACTTCATTCCCATTCAAAAGAAGTTCCCACCTATGTATCCTCACAAAGCAGGATGTAAAGTTTGTCCTGTGTGGCACATTTCACCGGCTTCTTTTACAACCTTTTCTGTCATTAGGTTTTTCAAACATGGATGTCTAAATAAGGAGTGGTGTTTGGGAGAGGAAACAACTTATGTTTGAAACTTATGAGCCACAGCCAAACATTCAGCTTGCCTCTCCAACAAATGCAGAGTAAAGAGGTAACTTGACAGCTAGCTTTCATTATGTGGCATTTTTCACTAAGTGTAGGAGACGAACGCTTTTCTAATAATTTCCACTGTGTTCAGCTAAATATTGTTAAACTTGGTGGGGGGAGGACAAGAGACGAAGTGTCAGCATACCTCTTTTAAA
>VUQI01003766.1:0-10451 GCA_015106735.1 Paratilapia polleni | reverse complement strand
ATATGTAGTATATTGTATAATGTTTCCTTTGAATTGAATGTACTTTTGCTTAATGAGGCCCCCCGAGCATGGAATTTTGTACTTCAGATGCAAAGAGGAAAAAAGTCTACATGACTTTGCTTATTCGTCATACGGCACCACCAAATGGTGGCATTTTTGAGACATCTAGCACATGCGAGCTGTTAGCATGCTGCGTAACTTTTTGCAATATTTAAATTAAATGAGCTTAAATGAGATTCCCTGTAGATTCTTAGTCACCTTAGGTAGGGCACCTGTGTAGACAATTACTGAGTGCTGTAAAACACACTACTCATCTATGTTTGAAGTGTCCTCAATCATTTGCCAATATAGAGAGTAACCCATTTTGTCATCCGTAGTAGATATTTAATCCAATTATGCTAATGAACAAAACTCTGTATTTGTTCAAAAAGTACTCCAACATTGCCATCAGGATTTTTAAAAATATTTGATCAATGGAATTATGCTCTTTCCCCCCCATCTCTGGCTTTACTTTACTAATGGTCTTCCTGTATCTGGGTGCAGAACTGATTTTCAAGCCCCATCCCTCGGCAGAGTCAGAGGTGACAGAGTAAACTCATTTATTACAGAGCTCTGAAAAAAATATTAATACTAATAAACAGGTGTATGACAAATTAAAGGAAAGAGAAACTGTTTTGTAATAGGCATTGGGCCATTGCATACTGCCAGAACAGCTTCAAGCCTTGGCATTAATTTTACAAATCTATGTAGTGTAGAGTGATGGCACACTGTTCTTCCAAAAGACATACCCTCATTTGATGTACTGCTGATGATGGTGGCAAGTGGTCTAAAAATCTCCCAGTGGTGTTGAATGGGGTTCAAATCTAGCAACTCTAAAGGCCAAATATAATAATTCATGTCACTTTCGTTCTCAAACCTTTCAGTGTCCCCTTCTGCATTACGGACAAATGTTTTATAGGATAAAGGTGATCACTCAGAATTATTTTGCACTAAGCTGCAGTTACCCTTCCCTTTAAAACTCCTGACATGATTGTTGCACATATAGACTACCAATGCACTGAGGGTTTTGTGGACCCACATCTGAAAACAGTGTCAAAAACATTTGGGATAACACGGGTAATGTGGGCTACTGTACTTTTTCCTTCTTCTGATCTGCTCCATTTTTCCCTCTTTTTAAAGCCAACTTTTTTAAAAAAGGTGCATTTGACCTATGTTCTAGTGTCTGAGTTAGTTGAATACTCCGAATCCTTCCCCACAGAGCCAGAGAACTACACAAGAGACCAATGCAGGGCCATAAATCCCCAACATATTGCCCCCATAGCATACAAGAGCCAATGAAAAAACTCACTGTAGAGGTCAAGAGTTCAGGTTTTCCCTTCGACTAGTCAGTCCTCTGTGTTTACATTACAAATTCTCTTGATTTTACACGAAGAGTGACTTCGAGTTTGAAAAGTGGCCAGTGGTATGCTACTTCTACTTCAGTGGCATACTGTAAACCAATCTGCAGTGGTATAACACTGCTCTTGGATATTATGTTGCAGGTATTTCAGTGATGCAACCACCTTCCATTGGCAGATACCCATACCTAGTGCAAAGTCACTTTTTTGTGCCAATAGAGCATGTAATGTTTGGGGCATTTAATGTGAACTAGAGAGTCACATGTTCTACCTCCTGCACACTATATCCAGGTAACTCCCTCATGCAAAAGCATCTGTATTATTTTCTGCTATGTGTCACATGTGAGAAAGGACAACCGTGGAAATAAATCCCAGCTTAGTTCTCCCACAATTGTCTGAAACTCCTGTGAAAATGGCTTATGCTTTGTGCATTATGGTGGGAGTACCAATTACAAGAAGGTAAACCGCAACAATCCTCACATCGGCTTTGGTGTTCAAGCCATTATTAACTTATAGTAAGGGGCTCAAACTAAAGAAATTAGTCGTCATGACATTAAGATAATAAGATGATATACTTTATTGATCACAAAGTTGGGAAATTCTTTTGTTACAGCAGTTAAAAATTAAGTTAAAGAGAACAAACATTACAAATAGCTTAAATAGAATGGTATGTAGCTCAATGAAATAGAATATAATATGACCAAACAAATAAGATTAAAAATCTCAAATTAAAATAAATACAATAAGGTAAAATAAGTATACATTTAAATAAAAATATTAATACGATATATAACAGTACACCACCACCAGCAGCCTGGGCCGTTAACACAAGGCAGATTGGGTTCACGGATTTATGTTCATCAGCTTCCTATGTGTAATTTCAGATTTTAGCCCAAGATGGTGTTCTACTATTGCAACCCATCTGCCTTCAGACTGGATGAGTTATTGTAACCTTATGTCAACTCCACCCAATCTGGCTGTTCTACTCTGAAGTCTCATCAAGTTTCACTGGATGGTTTTGATAATTGCAAAAAATGTTCATGCACATGTCAAAATAGGCTACCCAGTATACAAAAGACAAGATAAAACAAAAGACTGACTGTCTCATAATCAAAGTGTTATCTCAAGTGAGCAGGTAGCACTCATACCATCACATGTGGAGCTCCTCTTAGGCATTCTACAATGCCAGTGGCTTCTGAAGCAGACTGGCATTGTAGAAAGCTCCCCAGTTATCTCCAAGAGCCGACTGGAGGAAGCCGACAGGCACGACACTGTGGATCAGATGGTGCAGACCTACAGCCTTCCTGGCGCTCTGCAGATTACTGCGGAAGTTGTGAGTTAGATCAGCAGGAATGATTAAAGGAAAGTTTTTTGGGAAGAGGTCCTGAGCCTGACAGTAAGTCCTGGATTGTAGAAGCTAAATATTAAAAAAAAAAACAACCTAAAATTTCTTTCCCAAATGGTGTTCTATTATTGGACTTCTGTGCTAATAACAGATTAAGGGATTCATAAGTGCACTTGGCACCAGCCCTAGGTCATAGGTTGATGATAGATTTTATAATTGAGTCATCAGATCTGTGGCTGTATGTCTTAGACACTCAGGTGAAGTGAGAAGCAGAGCTGTCAACTGACCATTACCTGGTGGTGAGTTGGATTAGGTGGCAGGGGAGGATGCCTGACAGATGTGGTGCACACCACTGGGGTGGATGAGATTT
Organism: Paratilapia polleni; assembly: GCA_015106735.1. Classification (NCBI taxonomy): domain Eukaryota; kingdom Metazoa; phylum Chordata; class Actinopteri; order Cichliformes; family Cichlidae; genus Paratilapia; species Paratilapia polleni. The sequence continues at coordinate 7,339 of VUQI01003766.1, read as the reverse complement.
GCCCCGAGTTCCTTAAAGCTCTGGATGTTGTGGGGATGTCCTGGTTGACATGCCTCTGCAACATCACGTGGAAGTCGGGCGGTGCATCTGGATTGGCAGACTAGGATGGTGGTTCCCCTCTTCAAGAAAGGGGACCAGAAGATGTGTTCCAGCTTCAGGGGGAATCACACTCCTCAGCCTCAGTAGGTCTATGCCAGGGTGCTGGAGAGGAGAGCATCCATTAGTTGAACCTCAGAAACAGGAGGAACAATGCATTTTTCCTGGTCATGAAACACTGGACCAGCTCTTTATCCTCGAGGGTCAAGGGTGCGTGGGAGCTTTCCCAACCAGTCTACATGTGTTTTGTCTACATGTGATGAGATCTACACTGAGCTTTACATCACAGATTGGAGTAATGTTGATGTCAACAGGCAACATGAAGTCAGGCAAATTGAGATGACATTAAGACAACCAGTGGGACCTGAGAGACCAATTCAGCAACATTTTTAAACACTTCTGGGGGAAAAGAAAAGAAAAAAAAAAACACTTGTAAAAACAGATCTGACTGATGGGATTGCAGGAATCGGCAAGAATTTTCTTGTGCACAAGTTAATGCTGGACTAAGCTGAAGGAAGATCCAATCAAGATGTACAAGGTTTAGTTTTGCTGAGCTTCTTCATAAATGCACCAGGAAAAGCTGGGATATACGAGGAGACTCTTAATTACATCTTCACAAAACTACAGGTGTCAGGAAATACCAACTAAGACAAGAGCAAATTTAAACTCATTTGTGCTTGATGGCCTGGATGAAAGCCGACAACTCAACTTCTGTATCATGGAAAAATGATCTGTCAATGAGCCGCTTTGTGCATGAACTGTTAGCACACCTTCTCAAGGGGAAACTTCTCATGTCTGCTTGCCTCTGGTTCACCACATGACCAGCAGCAGCTAGCCAAATCCCTCTTGACTTGGTTGACACTGAAAGAGGTGAGAGGGTTCACTGATGCACAGGAGGAGTATTTCAGGAAGAGATTCAGAGGGGAACAGGTCATCACCACCATCATCTCTCATGTTAAGACATTGCAAAGCCTCCACATCATGTTCCACATCCCAGTCTTCTGCTAGATCACTGCTTCAGTTGTAATGCAAATATTAGGAGAAGGTGAGAGAAACATTCCTCAAACTGAGATGTTTATAAAATTCTTGATGTTTGTGATGGCCACACCTGCAGCCACAACTATAAGTAAAAAATAACCTCATGCACCACAATATTTCTGAGTTATTAGTTTTATATACACAGATAAATAATGACAGTTCTTGAGTTCATATTATCCTACTCATATTTATTTGACAGTTGAAATACATTTGTTCTATTTGTAGCGTGCACATTTAGTTAACTTTTGTATATTTAACCTTGGTAAATTCTTTTATTTGCTGTCAATTCCTTTTTTCCTTGTGTTATCAGGGGTGGGGGTCCATTTGGCTGCTGAGGTCTGCCTGCATCATGGGGTGCAAAACAGGTCTCGAATACAGCACTATTGTATGCAGGTTATCCTGACTGGGCCATACCAAGCACAGCAATATCATGGGAGGGATAATGAAGTCATTTATCTTAAATATGTTATATTGGTTTATTTGATTCTTGAGATGGTATTTGGTTAGTTTTGTGTTTGATTACTATAAATTTAAAAACTACAGTTTTTATTTCTTTGTTAGATAATTTGTTAGTGTTTGTTTCCCTCATTGTGTATCAGACTGGTCTGTTTTTTGTTGAGCAGTTAATTTGATGTTATGTTAAGTTGCTGTTATGACTTGAGTTTAGTTTTAGTCATCTTTTAAGGGCCCTGTGTCATTAGTTCGACTTTTGTATATACAGTATAAATATTATACACACTTTTTTTTAAATAAATAAAACCTACTTTTTTTTAAAAATTATTTCCTTGTGTCCTCATGCTTAACTAGCTCAGTCCCGGTGGCAGCGGTGGGATCAGCCAGTTTGAGGACACTGCTTTTTTTTTGTTTTTTTCCTTATTTTTGACTCCCCCTCCTGTATTTTTCTTTGAGCCATGTACTGTGGAGGTAGGAAAAATAAACCAGAGACCAGAATAGCTGAGGATCAAGTAGCTGGTGAACAAGAAATGGAGGCTAGAACTTCTGAGATGGCAGCAGACACTGAGGGTAAAGATGTCAAGGAACCAACACTGAAAGATCTGGCTGGGATCTTGCAGGCCTTCATGGGACAGCAGGAGGCATGGGAGGTCAAACTGAAACAATCTGCACGACAAGAACAGCGGTTTAAAGCTTTGCAACATCAGTTTCAGCTGTTACAAATGGAAGTGCAGGCCCACGTGTCTCCTCTCCCTGAGCCCACTTCAACCGATCTAGATCCACAGAAGGTGTGTGAGCAGGATAATAACCATCAGTCCGAAGCCACAGCCTCATTAGAAGATGACTTCAAAGTCAACACTCCCTCAGGTCAGTCATATCTCTCATGAGCCAAAATTACACAATTAACCAGTGAGGATGACATTGAGCATTTTCTTGTTACATTTGAGAATTGCAGCTGCCTGTAGATGGCCAAAATCTGACTTGGTTTTACACCTCATCCCTCTACTCACTGGTAAGGCCAGGATTTCCTATGTTCATATTGGAATTGAGTCATTTCATTACGAAAATGTGGGCCAACTTTATGTCTATTACTGAAGCAGGTCTATAAGCTATTGGGCATTAGGAGTGCAAGGACCACCCCATACCATCCCCAGACAGATGAGCTCACAGAGTGCTTTAATCAGACCCTCAAACAGATTCTCAGTAAGTTTCTGGATGACACCAGATCTGACTGGGATCAGTGGCTGCCCTACTGCCTTTTTGCCTACAGGGAAGTACCTAGAGCCCCACTGGTTTCTCCCCTTTTGAACTTCTTTATGTTCATGAGGTAAGAGGCCTTCTGGCTTTGTTAAAGGAAACATGGGAAGGAAACCAGGGAAGGGAATGTTACCAATTGATAGCAAGCTGCTGGCAAAATGGCAGGGTCCCTTTGAAGTGCAAAAGAAAGTAGGTCCTTCTGCTTTACCAGGTTGCCACTCCAGGGCTCTAGGGACCTAGTGGAGTGCTTCATGTCAGTCTGCTTAAAGAGTGGGTCCCACGCACTGAGAAAGCAGCAGAGGTGTTGCTCATCTGTGGTGTTGGGGAGGAAGAAGAGGTTGACGAGCAGTACTTACCATCACTGTTTGCCTTTGATTTGGATTTGAGCCATCTCACTGAAGAGCAGCAGTCTGAGGTAAAATCTTTAATTCAGATATATTTCAAGAATGTCCAGGCCGCACAAACCTGGGTGAACATGACATTGTGTTAAAGGATGATGCACAAGTTAGACGCATGAGTTATAGGATACCGGAGAGGCTTCTGGGGGCACTGAAGAAAGAAACGGATCTTATGTTATGCTGTACCTGGGAATTATTCAACCTTCAGAAGTGAGTGGTGTAACCCAGTTCTGGTTCCCAAGAAGGATGGCACCAAAAGGTTCTGCATCGACTTCAGGTACCTTAACTCTGTTTCTGAATTTGACTTGTATCCAACACCACGAATGGATGAACTTATTGAGCACCTGGGAAAGGCAAAATATCTGACCGGCATTGACCTCTTTAAGGGCTACTGGCAGGTGCCTCTCAGTGAGCGGTCTCAGGAATTGACAGCTTTCTACACACCATGGGGGCTGTTTGAGTTTACAGTGCTGACATTTGGTTTACACGGGGCACCTGCTACCTTCCAAAGACTGATGGATTAGGTACTGTGGGGGCTTGGTGATAATGCATGTGCATATCTTGATGACATTGTCATTTACAGTGGCACCTAGGAGGCACACATGGAACATCTGAGGGAGTTCCTGGACCACTTGTAGTCTGCTGGCCTTACTATTAATCCAGCAAAGTGTGTCCTGGCCAGAGCAGGTAGCCACAAGTTGCAGCCACACAACTATAAAGTCGGTAACCCCAATGCACCATCACTTTTACACAACATTTTTGAGTTATCTTAGTTTCATATACACAAAGATAAATAATGACAGTTCTTGAGTTCATATTATCATACTCACTTATTTGACATAGTTGAAACATTACTTCTATTTGTAGCACACACATTTAGTCAACTTTTGTATGTTTAATCTTGTTAAAATCTTCTCTTATTTGCTATTAATTTCTTTTTTTCTTGTGTTACCCATGCTGGGGGGCTTGTTTGGCTGCTGAGATCTGCCTGCATCATGGGGAGCAAAACAGGTTCCTGGAATACAGCACTATTATATGCAGGTTGTCCTGATTGGGCCATACCAAGCACAGCAACATCATGGGAGGGATAATGAAGTCATTTATCTTAAATATGTTATATTGGTTTCTTTGATTCTTGAGTTGGGTATTTGGTTAGTTTTGCATTTGATTACTATTAATTTAAAGTAGCTATTAAACTAACTGTTGGTTTTGTTTCTTTGTTGTTAGATAATTTGTTAGTGTTTGTTTTCCCCCGTTGTTTCAGACTGGTCTGATCAGCCAGTATTAAAGTTCCCTTTGTCTCTTGTATGTTAGGTTAGTTTTGGTTTGTTTCTGAGCAGTTAGTTTGGTGTTGTGTTGATGTTATGACTTGAGTTTAGTTTTGTTCATTTGACATCTTTTTAAGGGCTCTGTGTTATTAGTTGACTTTTGTGTAATATAATTTGCTTTTTTATTTTATTTTGGGTAAATAAAACACCTTTTTCAAAATTATTACTGTGTCCTCACATTTAACCAGCTCGCTCCCACACAGTGTTTCAGATCAAACCGTCAACACTGAAGTACGACGCAAATGCAAATACCCAGATCATCAAGCCACTTGCAAAGCTGGCTTTACACCAGTTAGAAAAAGGTAATCTGATCTTCTACAAAACAGATTTAAAGAACTGCGGCATTCACCGCAGATGTTTTGCTTTGTTCATTTGAGCATCCATGAGTTTTTAGCAGATCTTTTTGTGATACCGTCACTCTTTAATGATGGCAAAGATGTTATAGCTGAACTGCAAACACTTTTCCACCATGTGCATAAGCATTTCATGAAGGCATCCCTAGCTAAAGTCTGTATGACGAATGTGGGTAAGGCTTTGCGGAGTCCAAATGGATACCTAGACTTATTCCTCTGCTTCCTTCTGGGCCCTTCTTTGAAGTCCAATCAACCTCTCTTACAAGGACTGCTGAAACCAAAAAGGAGCTGCATAGAGATCAGCCAGGAACTTGTGAAATACATCACAAAGAAAATGAGGGAGAACCTCTCACCAGAGAGATGCATTAACCTGTTCGATTTTCTGAGCGAACTGAGAACAGGAAGCCTCTCCACAGTCCATCTCTCCTGCTCTCAGTGGTCAGCTCTGGTCTGTGCGTTACTGTCATCTGAAAAAGAGCTGGATGTGCTTGACTTAAAAAAAAATAAAAATACTCAAAGTCAGCAGAGATTCTTATGAGAATGCTGCCATTGGCGAAAGTCTCAACAACTGCACTGTAAGAAACACGTGCATAAAATATATATATATAAAAAAAATCACTTTATACTTTGTCATTATTTTTGAGGATGCTGGGGACAAAATTTTAAAGAAACTACTGATTACAGTACAGTATAGCTGTGGAAGCTATTTTTGACTATTATATTCGTTAGGCTATCTCTTTCATAAAATATAACCTTAAAATGGAATAACGTTCCTCATCTCTCTGATTCTTAATTTAGTCTGGACCAATGTGAGCTCTCACACCTGTCCTGTGACGCTTTGGCTTTAATTCTTAGCTCACAATCCTCCAGCCTGAGAGAACTACAACAACTTGCTGAATTTAAGAGTGAAGCTGCTCTCTGCCGGATTGGAGAATCCACACTGTAGACTTTAATCTCTCAGGTCAGCATTCCTGATTTAAAAAATTGAATTTTGTGAACAAAACTTAGAGATGCCAAAGTGGGAAATCAATTGGCATAATAATGAACATGACTGTTGAACATGATTTATTGCTTACTATAATACAGTCCTATTTAAAAAAAATAAAATAAAAAAATAAAGACGCTGTGTAAAATGTAAATAAAAACACACAATGAAGATTGCCAAATGATTTAAATCCTGTACTTAATTTAATTTAGAACAATGACACAATTTCAAATGTTGAATCATTTGTCCTGTCTCGCTCTGCTTTTGTCCTGTCTCGCTCTGCTCTCTTCTGTTTCCCCTCATCCCCAACCGGTCGCGGCAGATGGCTGCCCCTCCCTGAGCCTGGTTCTGCCGGAGGTTTCTTCCTGTTAAAAGGGAGTTTTTCCTTCCCACTGTTGCCAAGTGCTTGCTCATAGGGGGTCGTCTGATTGTTGGGGTTTCCTGTCTTTTCTGTCTAATATTGTAGGGTCTTTACCCTAAAATATAAAGCGCCTTGAGGCGACTGTTGTTGTGATTTGGCGCTGTACAAATAAAATTGAATTGAATTGAATTGAATTGAAATTGAGAAATAGTTGTTCTGAGAATATGTATTCATTTTGAATTTGATTCCAGCAACACTTGAAAAAAGTTGGGACAGGACATAATGTTAACCTCTGCGTTGCCTCTTTTACCAATACTTAGGGAACTAAGGAAGAAAATGTTTCGCCATTCAGGCTTTATATAGGATGTTAGCTGCTCAACAGTTCATGGCCTCCGTTGTCATATTAGCTGTTTTATAATACACAAAATGTTTTTAATGGGTGACAGGTCTGTACTGCAAGGAGGCCAGTTTAGCATCTGGAGCCTTTCACTATGGAGCCATAGTGTTACATTTAGAATATGGTTTGGCATTGTCTTGTTTAAATAAGCAAGGCCTTCATTGAAAAACACGTTTTGATCCAAAATTTATCATTCAGTGCTAATTGAGCCTTCACAGATGTTCAAGTTACTAACAGTTAACAAGCCAGATGGTCTCATCCGTCCTTAGACTGGAAGATGAGGTGTCGATCATTTCCAAAAAGATTTTGAAACGTTGATTTGATAACCGTTTTGCTTCAGACTGTTTGAAAGACTCTCTAGCCCAGAGCAGGCAGTACTGTTTTTGATCATAATGATCAGTAGAACATAATGACAACACGCAGGTTCCACAGAATCATTTGACACTAGTTTGAAAAAGTTTGTTTATACAAAGTTTGTTATGCAATTTTTAAAAAATGTCTATCTATCTATCTATCTATCTATCTATCTATCTATCTATCTATCTATCTATCTATCTATCTATCAAGCATTTAATGTGCAACTTATAGTTCATGAGCTATTCATCAAAACATGTTGACATTTATCATAGGTTGTGTGACAGGGATTTTTTTTTCTTCAAACAGGTTTTTTGGC
>VUQI01003758.1:6950-18732 GCA_015106735.1 Paratilapia polleni | reverse complement strand
TGGTGGAAGGGTTGGGACGGGGGAGCCGAAGGTGTTGAAAGTTGGGGGTGGTAACAGGACTGCTCCATTGTTTGTCGAAACGACAGTAAAAGCTGTTCAGGCTGTTGGCCAGGTGTGAATTGCTCCGAAACGCTTCCTCTTTTTCCAAACTTAGCCTCCTTAGCTTAGCTGTGAACCAGGACTTGTCATTATTATAACTCACCCTGGTGCGTGATGGTATACAGTTGTCCTCACAGAAGCTGATGTAGGGCATGGCGGCATCTGTATACTCGTCCAGACTGTTGGTAGCAGCCCTGAAAACTTCCCAGTCAGTGCAGTCCAGACACGCCTGCAGATTCTCCACAGCATCATTAGTCCACTGCCTCGATGTCTTCAACACAGGTTTAGAAAGTTTTAGTTTCTGCCTGTATGCAGGGATCAAGTGAACCATGACATGGTCTGAGAATCCTAATGCAGTGCGGGAAACTGCGTGATAGGCATTACTTACTGGGGTGTAACAGTGATCCAGAATGTTGTCTTCTCTGGTCGGCCATTTAATCAATTGTCTGTATTTGGGGAGTTCCTGACTGAGGTTTCCTTGGTTAAAATCACCAAGAACAATAACTAAGGAGTCCGAGTTTGTCTGCTCCACACACAGTATTTGCTCAGCAAGTGAGCGCTGAGCCTCTTGTACATTGGCTTGTGGTGGAATATACACGCCGACCAGAATGAATGAAGTAAACTCACCTGGGGAGTAAAAAGGTTCGCAGTTAATGAAAAAAAGATTCCAAATGAGGAGAGCAGTATTGTTGAAGAACAGTCACATTGTTACACCAGCCACTGTTAGCATGAAAGCAGATACCTCCACCTTTTGTCTTGCCCGAGAGTTCCGTGTGGCGATCCGCTCTGAAGAGTTGGAATCCTGCCAGCTGCAGCACAGAGTCCGGTATTGATCCACACAGCCACGTTTCCGTGAAGCACAAAACAGCAGATGAAGAGAGATCTCTGTTTTTCCCCATTGATAGCTAGAGTTGATAGAGATAGAGTTCATCTATTTTATTGCCCAGTGAGCATACGTTGGAGAGGAATATTCCCGGTAGTGGGGTACAGAGGCCGCGCCAGTGGAGACGCATAAGCACTCCGGCTCGCTTTCCTCTCCTACGGCGTCTCACTTCGTGAACCAGAATGGCCAAAATATCGGCAGATGAGGCAATGAATGATGGAAATAAGTCCTCAGGGGTTGTAGCCCTGATGTTCATGAGCTCATCTCTGGTGTAAGAGCTCCTGGTTGTATGGCAAAACACTGAATTTACAAACAAACTAAAAGCAGAGCACACCAGAACACACAGGCAGCCATCACAGGCGCCATCTGATGTGGGGTCGATGTGGTCGGTCACAAACTGATTGTGGCAAACCGTCAGGTGACCCAGGAGGGGGAAGCGGTGCTCTGCTCACACTGTATGCCGCAGAAATGAGGTGCTCCTGACTTCAGCCGAGTACGTAGTGAGGTGGGTGTGGTGGTGGGTTTTAGGAGTATGGTGTATTGGGCCCATTTTTGCGGACTATTTGGTCCCTGTACAGCTGTAGTGACAGCTTGGTTTGCACTGCCAGCAATAAGTCAGATTAATTCCCGCTGGGTGTTGGACTTGGCCAGAGCTGTTCTTTGTCACATTGTTCTACTCATAATCTTTATGGAGAGAATTTCTAGGCTCAGCCAAGGGATGGAGAGTATTGGTTTTGGTGGCCTCAGGATCTCATCTCTGCTTTTTGCAAATCATGTGGTTCTTTTGGCTTCATCGAGCCATGACTTTCAGTTTGCACTTGGGTGGTTTGCAGCTGGGATGAGAATTAGCACCTCCAAGTCTGAGGCCATGGTTCTCAGCCACAAAAGGTTGGAGTGCCCAGTGTGGGGCATTGCTGCCCCCAGTGAAAGAGTTCAGGTATCTTGGGGTCTTGTTCATGAGTGGTGGGACAGATTGGTGCGGAGTTACCAGTGATGTGGATGCTGTACCATGACCATGGTGAAGAGTGAAGCTGTCAGTTTACCCATTGAGCTACATCCCTAACTTCACCTGTGGTTACAAGCTCTGGGTATTGACTGAAAGAATGAGATCAGTTCCCAGCAGAAATGTGCTTCCCCTGTGTTTGGGCACTGCCTTACAGATAAGGTGAGGAGCTCGGTCATTCGGGAGAGATGAAGAGCAGAGTCACTACCAAAGCCAATTGAGGTGGTTCGGGCATCTGATTAGGATGCCTCTTAGACGTCTCCTAGGTGAGGTGTTTCGGGCAAGTCTAGTGGGAGGAGGCCCTGGGGCAGACCCAGGACACACTGGAGAAATCATGTCTCTCGGCTGACATAGGAACGCCTTGGTGTCCCCCCGGAAGAGCTGCAGGAGGTGGCCGGGGAGAGGGAGGTCTGGGTGTCTCTGCTTAGACTTCTGTCCCGGTGACCCAGGCCTGGATAAGCAACAGAAAATGGATGGGTGGATGGATGGCTGTACAGCTTAGGAATGGAGCTTCTGCTTCCGTTGCTCTATTGTTGCTCTCTTTTTGGTTTATGGCCATACCACCCTGAGCACGCCCGATCTCGTCTGATCTCGGAAGCTAAGCAGGGTCAGGCCTGGTTAGAACTTGGATGGGAGACCGCCTGGGAATACCAGGTACTGTAAGTTTTAATCGGAAGGTCAGGGGTGGCTGTGGCTCAGGAGGTAGAGCAGGTCATCTACTAATCGGAAGGTCAGTGGTGGCTCCCCTAGTCGGCATGCCGAAGTATCCTTGGGCAAGATACTGAAGCCCTGCATTGCCCCCGATGCATTAATCGGAGTGTGAGTATGTGTGTGAATGTTAGCTAAGCGCTTAAGTATAGATAAAAGCGCTTTGAGTACTCAAAACTGAGTAGAAAAGCGCTATAGTCCATTTACCATTTACCATTTCTCTGGGCAAGAGAGCAGCTTTAGGCTGTGTATTAAGAACAAAGGAAGAGATTTTCTGTTGCTTTTAACTTTCTGTCTGATGTAATTCTAGCCAAAATCACAACACATCCATTATCTTTCATTTATGTATAGGGTGATTTTGTCACAATTGTAGAGTCATGCATACGCCTGTTAATTACAGACTGCATGATTTATTATTTTTTAAAAATGTGTAAATTTTTTTGGAAACTTGGCAACTTTGTTGTAAGAATCAAGTACTGTGTTTTTTTTTAAAATAAGCACCTTGCAAAAAATCTATTGGAGGTCTTGCTTTGGCTTGGAGTTAGTCACCATTCAGTGAGAAGTAGCACTTGTAGTTTGTACATAGGGAGACATTGTGTTGATTCTAACTTTCAATTCAATTCAATTCTCTAACTTTGGCCGAGTTATCATTGCACAGTTAATATGCTTAAATTGTGTATGATTTTGTTAGATGACATTGCAGTGCCCCCCTCCGTGCAAAGCCTCAAATATTAGCAGATTACAATCACAACTCCAGAGCTCAAAAAATTGTATTTGGGAAAGCCATGTTTAGTAAACTATTCAGTCAAGGAATAAACACATCCTTAGGCTTGTGAGATAAATAGTGTGTGTTTTGCTTTGTAGCCTGAGGAGAAGAATAAATTTGATGGGATTTTTGAAAGTTTGGCTCCAGTCAATGGCCTGCTCTCGGGAGAGAAGGTCAGACCAGTCCTAATCAACTCCAAGCTACCTCTGGATGTCCTTGGGAAGGTATTTAGTTCAGTTCTGGTTTCTTTGGTCTTAAATTTGGGCATGTTGGTTCAGTTCCGTGTTTAAATACTGAAGCCAGAATGTAAATGTAATATTTTTCCATAAACATTTAGTTACATGAATGTCATTATCTTGTCTTTCTATTTTCACAGCCTATAAGCAATGGATTATTAGAGAGCAATGGATTATTCTTTTTTAAAGAAACTAAATATGTTGTGGTTTAGTGACCCTTTGAATTACACTTAGTCGTCTCATTGATCGTTTATTTCTTGCTGTTAGGTTTGGGACCTGAGTGACATAGACAAAGATGGCCATCTGGACAAAGATGAGTTTGCAGTGGTGAGTGTTACCTTTTATTATTAAGAGTGGCATGCAAAAGTTTGAGTCAGAATTTCTGTTACTGTGAACAGTTAATTGAGTGGAAAATAAACTTATCTCTAAAATGCATTAAGGTGAAGATGACATTTTATTACAGACATCTTAAGCAAGAATAATGTATTTTTGTTTCATACCATGTTACAGGGAAACATAGGAAAAGAGCACCATGCAAAGGTTTGAGCATTGAGATTTGAGGTCTCAGATATGTTTTTAACAAGGCCAGACTTCAATGATCAATATTGGTTAGCACCCAAAGCCAAGCCAAGATAGGGACTGAAAATGCTGGATTGGCACATCTCTCTTGCTAAATACTGACCATACAGGGTGCATAAATTTTTGCTTTGAGCCATTTGAAACTGTATAATATGGAAATAAAAAGTTGGTCTTGTAACATATATTGTAACAGTGTGTTCTTGGAAAGACGGGAACAGAATTTTGACCAGAAGTACCCAAACTTTAGAATGTCACTGTTTATGTGCAGTAGTGCGACTCTCTATATACCCTGAAATAACTGTGGCTGCCTACAGGCCTGTGCTTCAGCACATGTAAAAACTAACTGAAAGAGCTCAGGATGTCTCAGCTTTAATTCAAGTAAGTGCATTATCAGTATCAGTAGAGAAATGATTGTGTTGTTTCAGCATTAGTTCATGCACAAAAGAGTTCACATGTGGCTCAGTTGAATAAGAGATGAGTACTGCCACTTTTGAAGTCAATTTGAGTAGCACAGAGGTGGCAGAACATGTTAAGAACAATATAATGAGGCTCCTATGTTTGGACTGGGGGTAAAATAGCAGGTTTGGGACATAATTGATTGCATTAAGCTATGTATGAACCAGTAGGTATGTAGTAATAGCACAATATTCTTCCCAAGGCTATGCACCTGGTGTACCGAGCCTTGGAAAAAGAGTCTGTTCCTGCACTCCTCCCCTCTGCTCTCATCCCTCCGTCTAAGAGGAAGAAGGGTCTCGGCTCAGTGGCCAGCTCTGTGCCTGGACTGCCCGCAAGCCCTCCACCACCTAAAGACTCTCTGCGTTCCACACCCTCCCATGGCAGCATGAACTCACTTAACAGCACTGGCAGCCTGTCGCCCAAACACACATTGAAGTCTGGGCAGGTAATAAACATAATACTGACAAATCACAATACACTAACACATCAACTCGATACCACAATCAGTAAACACACAGTAATCTATAATGAGAAAATACGTACTTGAGCTAAAAAGATTGTTGAGCCTTTTAATAACTTAATAAAATGTGCATTCTTTTCTAACTGTGATATGTTATGTATTTGTTACATATGTCTGTTTTTTGATCCTTTATTTGTTTGCTGCTTTTTTGAATACTGTGGACTAAATGTAGATTGGTCAGAGATTGGTAAACAAAATTACAAATAAAATGAACATTCGTATCGGCAGATAGTCTGTATCGGATTTGGTGTCCGGTTTGCAGCTAAAATTGTTTAAATTCATATTTTCCCTCATCTTTGTACACTCAGTAGCCCATAATGACAAAGCAACAAGAGAATTTTTTTTTTTGCATAATATAAATGATTATAACTTATTATAAAGGAAAGGTTGACGATATAAATTGATAAGGGAAATTAATTTAAATAGTCTTAGAATAAGGCTGCAACTTTCTGAGTGCAACTTATGCAGCTGCTAAGTATTTATTAAAAGCAGGGTCTTCTCTGCCAGGGATTGCATTTTATATGCATAAACACAGTTTGGTCCATAGGTATTTGGATGATTTCACAATTTTTGTAAACTTTCCTTTACACCACCACGGTAGATTTTAAATTGAACAACCAAGATATGATTGAAGGGCAGACTTTCAACTTTAATTCAAGGAGTTTAATAAAAGTGTTACTTTAACTGTCTAGGAACTACAGTCATTTTTATACAAAGTCCCCCATTTTCAGAGGCCATCATTAGGCTGAAAAAACAAAATGAACCTATCAAAGAGACAGTTGTATAGATGAAACTAAAAAGACAGTTGAACCTATAGAGTTGGAGCTCTGTAGGTCTCAGGTTTATTTCTCTGCTGTGCAATGCTTATGTGTTATATCATGTAAAATGATCTCCTGAAAAATACCAAAATAGATTTCTGCAAAAAAAGACTTGCAGTTGGTTTTAACGGGACTGATTCTGAGTCAAAAATACAGAAAATGACTAAATGTGCATCTCTCTCTGTGTCAGCATTCAGTGAACTGGGTGGTCCCAGTGTCAGAACGTGGTCGCTATGATGACATCTTCCTGAAGACGGATGCCGATATGGATGGTTTTGTCAGTGGACAAGAAGTAAAGGAGATCTTCATGCAGTCTGGACTTTCTCAGAGTGTTCTTGCCCATATATGGTAGGGACTCAGCCAGGCTCCTCTTCACATTTCAAGCTTGACACTCAAGCTAATTGTTCACATATGTGCTGCAGCACAGGAAAAGCCAGCCAAAGATGCAGGCTGAGAATCTCGGCTGCACACAACAACAGCCAAACAATGGCGCAAGAACAACCAACCTTTCCACTGTTTATCTTAACTTCACTGTCTACAGTATTTCAGTTCAATTCAATTCAATTTTATTTATATAGCGCCAAATCACAACAACATTCACCTCAAGGCACTTCATATTTTAGAGTAAAGACCCTACAATATTAGACAGAAAACCCCAAAAGTCAGACGACCCCCTATGAGCAAGCACTTGGCAACAGTGGGAAGGAAAAACTCCCTTTTAACAGGAAGAAACCTCTGGCCGAACCAGGCTCAGGGAGGGGCAGCCATCTGCCACTACAGGTTGGGGGTGAGGGGAAACAGAAAAGAGGAGAGGTAGACAGGACAAAACACACACTATGGGAGAAAGTTTAATAATAACTAATGATTAAATGCAAGTGGTGTATAAACACATGGAGAGTGAAAGGAAGTGATGAAGAGGAAGTGCTCAGTGCGTCATGGGAAGCCCCTAGCATGAAAGCTGAAGGCTCTGCCTTAATCATTTATGTATGTGCTACAAGTGAGTATTTGGATCATGACTAAACCACAAAAATTCAAAGAACAGTTTGACATCTTCAAGTTAGAAATTCATAGAAAATAAAGATAGATAAATGAAATCTTTTTTTGTATGTTAATCTTTACGTTTTGAAATTTTAGGAAACATAAAAAACTAAAGACTGACTTTAACTGGGTTTTTGCATGCTGCGTCACATTTTGAAAACTTAGCACCATGTAATATTTGCCAAATGTCACTTAGCCTCAGCACAACTATCAGCTTATTGAGTTCATAATGGAGATATATTGGCAGGCCGGTGTTTTTTTATTTTTGGCCTTTGCCTTTATTTGATAGCGTACAGTGAAGAGCAGTCAAGAAAGAGTGGGGAGAGAGACTAGGGGAAGATGCGCAGCAAAGTGCCACGGGTCGGACTCGAACCTGGGCTGCCTGTATGCTAGCCGTATTATGGTGTCCAGGCCAGTGGCATTTTGTTCAGTGACAAAGTCAGTCATATTTTTATGACTGTTACATTACATAACATTCTGTAAGTTGACTTGTGTACATCAGAGAACCCGTTTGGTTCTGTGAACTTGCATTCTTCACAGTGTGAAGTCTGCTCAGGTTGATTGAATAAACTGAATACGTCTCTGTTGACTGTGTGTTTTTCCTCGCAGGGCTTTGGCAGACACAAGACAGATAGGCAAGCTGACCAGGGAACAGTTTGCACTCGCCATGCATCTCATCCAGCAGCAAGTCAGTAAGGGCATTGATCCTCCACAAGCCCTGACTGCTGACATGATCCCACCATCTGAAAGAGGCACTCCTGTACCAGTAGGTTCCACACACAAACAGTGGCTGTTTATTAAAGCTGATGGAGGTATGGTAATATCTGCATATTCACATCCGCACTCTACATGTTGTAGTGTTGATCATTGTAGCGTCCCTAGCTGCAACAATGGCCAGCTCTCAATCTGATGGTTCATGAAGACTTTATTTACACACATACATTTACACAGAAGAGCTACATAGGAAATACAAAAAGAACCAAATACAATAAACTTAAATATTTAACATTAAGAAATGTCCATAATATCATTTAATATCATTCAGTGTATATGCCTTAAACACAATAAGACCAATCCAGATTCCTATCCATTGAGCAAATGCCAGAAAGTGCACCAGGATATTACATAGTTTAGATTAGCAAGGCCATCTAAACCTTTAATAAGTTAATACAAAACAAGCAATCAAACCTTAGAAAGACAGGTGGCCAATGCTACTAGTCATACAAAATATAAAGTGCATTCACAATAATTTACATTAGCTGTGTTGATATATTGTAGGGTCTTTACCCTAAAATATAAAGCGCCTTGAGGCGACTGTTGTTGTGATTTGGCGCTATATAAATAAAATTGAATTGAATTATATACAGAGCTACAAGTGTTACTAGCTCCCTGGACAAAAGGCTAGGCTAAGCTAATAGCCAAAGTAAAGCTAGCGTTAGCACCAGTGCCAGTGAGACAAAGGCATAGGTTAGGCTAATAACACAGCTGCCTTATTGCAAACAAACAAGATACAGGAAAACACCCTTGGCACGTTCAAACCATTACAGTATTGTTTATAGCATACAAAACTCATACCTGGTTCACTTTCCCGCTAGGTGCTAGAGTTCTGAAACAAAACAATAATCATTTGGCTCTTCCTGGCAAAAATGACCTCACTTCCAGGTTATCAAAGGCTGTACAGGAAAAAAGGCCCACCCTTGAAAATAAAAGCCCACATGGAAGGTAAACAGGAAATGGTTAAACATTAGATAAAACCAAGACTATGGGTGCATTCCAATAGTCCATTTTGCTTAGGAAGGTTCTTAACTGAGAGAAGTGACCCGGAAGTATCTGCGTGGCGGCCATCATAAGAGTCGTTCGAATTCTCCAAATACTAAGGAAAGGAGCTTTAGTGCTTCCTTTATTACCTCCTTTAGCATAGGATACACTGGGACCATCCTTTATGAAAGGAGAGGAGAAAATGCCGTCCCATAATTTATCGTGACGGACCAGCTGATCATTCATGAAAACAATGAACATAATAAACAAAGTTTTATTATAAATGCATTTTCCATTTCATGCCATAACCTGCTGATATATTTTGAGGTTTTCACAACAGCCTGTTAAACGCACAGCTGAACTCTGAACATCATGCTGCTGTAATAAAAAGTACTTTTTGTTGAGCTGTTGCCTTGCATGAAGAATGGAGATTTATATAAGCTCTCTAAAGATTATGAGCTATATTCACTGATCAAAGTGTGTTTAAGGTTCTGTGTAATTCAGTTAGTAAGGTTCGTTGTTCTATTGAAGCCTTTAGGGTTATCCTAAATTAATTTTTACTTCTGATCAGCTGGGATAAGTGATGGATGGAGGAAATTTTACTTTGGTCATAGAAATTCTAAACAAGGAGGTGGAAAGGAGTTACACTGGATCACTATCCAGCAGGTAAATATAAGAAAATAAGATGTATTTAATTTTATAGGCTATGGGACAGATTTACTAAGCGGGGTAAATTATTGTGATGCTGCAATCACAGGGTGATCTACTAACAGTGCGCAATAATTTATTTACAAAGATGCAGTCAGTTCACTTCAGTAATAACCAGCATTCTGCCAAGAGCAGTGCAAATTGTGACTCAAAAATCAGCAGACCTGAGGAGGGAGCGTCAGGGAGAGAGTGGTAGGTCTACTAACCAAAATATTACAGTGTAAGCTCATGTTTTACGCATGTGTTTCTCTCTGAAAACAGCAAGGCTACATACACGGGTATTTTGGTAAACAGCTTTTTCTATGCGTTTTGGCCTTTCGTCCACGCCTCTGCATTTCGGATCACTAAAAACTGAGCTTTTGAAAAACTCCTGCCAGGGTAAAGATTTTCAGAAACTCAGTTTTTGCATTTACGTGTAGACAAGGAAAACAGATATTTTGTCTTGCAACGTCAGAGGTGTACGCTTTTATCTCCTTTTTTGACATCAAAATGTGCGCTGTGTTATTGTTTGTGGGCTTTTGATTGGCCAACATTTCTTCCCGGTTTGGATTATATTGCCATTTTGGCATGCTCTTGACAGCGCTTCAGATCTTTTTTTTGCGTTTTTCTGTGGACGGAGATATTTTTCAAAATGAACTCAGAAAAATCCCCATTTTAAAAAATATCCATGTACGTGTGGACATAGCCCAAGGGAATTTAGATAAATGAGAGGAAGGTGAAGGAGAATCAGTATGTTTTTGATTTAAGGAATACCTCTTCTGATAGAAATCACTGGGCACTGTGCAAAGGGTTCTGAAGATTAAGACACAGGTGAGGAGAGCTGCATTATTGGACTGGAGGACCAACAGTGATGCTGTGTACAAGAAGGGGTTGAACAGACTACTTTCTGAGGAAGCTCAGATCCTTTAATGTGTGCAGCAACATGTTGGAGATCTTCTACCAGTCTGTAGTAGCAAGTTCCATTTACTTTGCTGTTGTCTGCTGGGGAGCAGCATCAGAGCCAAAGATCCCAGCAGGATCAACAAACTGATTCACAAGGGTGGAACCATCAGTGGCCAGAATTTGGAGGGGTTTGAGTCAGTGAGGGACAGGAGGTCACTGAACAAAATGCTCTCCATCATGGACAACCCATTGCACCCACTGCACTCCATACTACTGAGGCAGCAGAGCTCCTTCTCCCTCAGACTCATCCAACCCCGCTGCCATAAGGAACGCTTCAGGAAATCATTCCTACCGTTCTCTGTGAAACTCTACAATAACTCTTCTTTCTGTAACAGGTGACCACACCTGTCAGGCACAAGAGTCCACACACATATTTCTTTATTATACCTTCTTGCAGCTGTTTCTTGTATTAATACTGTACATATTTATCAATGCAATTTGCACTATTCTCTTGCACAATCTCAGTCTTTTTTCTTTTTTTTTTACTCTTCTACTTTTTTTTTAATCATTGTTGTATATATATAATTTTTACACTATCTAACAGTATAAGGCCACTATGTGCCTGTGGCACTTTTACTTCAACTACATTGTTTATTTATTGTAGACAATACTATTTTTATTCTTTATCCTGTTGCTGTAACACAATAATTTCCCTTGTAGGATCAATAAAGTATCTATCTATCTATCTATCTAAATTATCTATCTAAACAGATGTCCTTCAGCCTAATGTGTTAACAACACCAGTCCAAGACAGTATGGTCTGCTAGGATAACTCAATATTATCCCACGTCTTCATTTACATGAACCTTTTTAAAACCTTTTTCATGTATGAACATCCATGTGCTCATTTATATGACAAGTAAGATATTTATTCTGTGGTTTATTGCAGGAACTGGAACCACCTCAACCTCTAATTTTGAACCTGGGGCAGACAGGAACCAGATGTCAGGGTAGTAGAAGCAGATTGAAGGGCAGGTACAAGCCAAAGACGACGTGTGTGTTTGTGTGTGTGTGTGTGTGTGTGTGTGTGTGTGTGTGTGTGTGTGTGTGTCTATATATACACATATATATATATATACACACACACACACAGTACTTAACAAATTTATTACACTACCTGTCATAAAAACAAGAAAGACCATCCAACATCACAAAGTGCTTTAATGTGGATTCTTTCCTTTTCAGTGAGTTCTCCACATTTTACCATTTTGAACAGGAGTGAGGAATTTCAAACTGAATTCATGTTTTTATACCCAAATTTGAGGCGG